>CM065389.1:12365000-12397500 GCA_033060915.1 Euryodendron excelsum | reverse complement strand
TGTGGATTGACCCTCACCAAGAGAGCTTCTAAAATTGGTTGCCATGGATTTATTCCTAGGATGTTAAGCCTTAAAGCAGGAAACAAACTCTGATACCAAATGTTGGCCCAAAAGGCAACCCAAGAAGGCGGTGAATTAGGTTTTTTAAAAATTAATGGTAATTAAGATTAATTAAAATTACTCTAATCAATATAACAGTGAACAATCTATATATACTGCAATGTAATCAAAAGATAAATAAAAACAGAGTAATAGAAAGCACACCAAAAATTACCGAGGTTCAACCGCAATTCGTGGTCTACGTCCTCACCCCCAGATCCCCCTGAAGTCTTCCTCCACTATGCAATCTCCAATTACAAAATGGATGTTGATTAACTAAATGCTCAGCTCACTTTTATACAAGAATTTCTTCTCAAGTTCTTCCAGCTACCAAGTGGTTTTGTCCAAGATCCACTCAAACTTACAAGATTTTTTCTTCCACAAGAGAACTCTCAAACTCTCACTTACAGGTGTATAAAGATATACAAACGAATCACAAACTCTCTATCAAGAGTGGATAGAACAATAAAAGATGACACTATGAAGACAAGAAGAATGTTTAGATTTTTCAGTTTGATCAATCAATGGTACTTGTTTTTCTTGTATCTCTTATATATAAATGTAGTTGGAAGCTTGTATATAAACTCATGAATTTATTTCGTCCGTTCAAGGTTGTTGGGGCTCATTTAATGCAAGTCTAGTCCATTACAACGTCAGAAAAACTAGTCATTATCTCCCAGGTGTCGACATTTGGTTCCATGTGTCGACTCATCTAGTCTGCATTTTTCAGATGTTGTCCACTGTCTCCATATGTCTATCGCGCCCAGATTTTTCGCACTCGAGGAATACTCACCCAAGCAGGAAAAATGATGTACTGTCTCGTTAGAACTCACCCTCCTAGAAGAATGAGTGTGACTAGGTTTGAATTGAAAACTGGTTTGAATAAAGGGCTTTTGAAAAAGATTCGGAGTCGCCACCTAACTTGATTAAGATGAGTTAGGTCACCTAAAAACTAAGCATAGTCCGAAGACTACACTTAGGGTTTTTGAAAAAAAAACGATTTTGAAAATATCTCCTCGGGAGAGGGTTTTTAAGAAAAACAGGTTGTTTGGCAACCTTTGAAAAACATTTAGCCCTTTTTAAAAAAATAACTCCTTTTGGTCTTTGAAATCAGTGATCCTAGGTTCGGAGATTGGTTACGTGTAGGGAAGACGCACTAAGTTATCACCCTACCCCGCCCTTTCGGTACCTACATGTCAATCTACCCTAGATTTACCTACGAAAGTCTTTAACTAACTATTGGCCAATCATATCCACTTTGAAAAACAATGTTTGAAAAATATGATGCATGATATGCAAGTGCAAAATAAGAAAATTGGAAAATAGAAATTGATTTGAAAATAAATTGATTTGATTTGAAAATAGATTTGAAGAAATAAAATTGAAATTGGAAAGTTTGAAAATTGAAAGTAGAAATTTGAAAATAGAAATTTTGGAATTTTGAAAATAGATTGGGAATTTGAGATTTGAAAAGATTTTGGAAACCACACCCATGAGGGTGGAATTGAAAGTTTGAAAAGTATTGTGACCACACCTATGAAGGTTGCCTACGTATCCCTTTGGGGGAATCAGGTCAGTCCTAGTTCGGACCGAAGTCCGATTGAAAATAGATTGATTTGAAGAGAGAGATTGAATTGGAAGAAAGAGATCGAATTGAAAACTGGATTTGATTTGAGATTAGAAGAGGAGATTGAATTTGGAATTTTGGAAAAGATTGGACTTTGATTTGAAAAGATGGATTTTGGAAGGACTTGGTTGTGGAAAGATGGAGGTTTAGAAAACCTAGACTTAAGAAAGATGAGACTTGGGAAAGACTTGAGATTAAGAAAGATTGGATTGGAATGTTGGATTTGGAAGATTTGGAAAGATTTGGAAACTTGAAATTTAGGAAAAATTTAGGTTAGGAAAGTTTCGAATTAGGAAAGTGTCATTTTTGGAAAGTTTCGAAATTAGGAAAGTTGTAGGTTTAGGAAAGTTTTGAAATTAGAAAAGTTTCATTTTTGGAAAGTTTTGGAGTTAGAAAAGTTTTGAATTAAGAAAGTTTTGAATTAAGAAAATTTCGAATTTAGAAATGTTTGAAAAAGGGAAGTTTTGATTTTGGAAAGCTTTGAAAACAAGAAAGCTTTGAAAATAAGAAAGTTTCGTTTTAAGAAAGGTTCAGTTTAGGAAATGTTTGAATTAAGAAAGTTTTGAGTTTAGAAAAGCCTTAGATTTAGAAAGATTCTAAAGTTTTGGAAAGTTTAGAATTTGGAGAGATTTAGGTTTAGAAAGATTTAACTTAGGAGAGTTTCAAAATTAGAAAGTTTTGAATTTGGAAAGATTTGAAATTTAGAAAGTTTAAGATTTAGAAAGTTTTAGAGTTTTAGAAAATCTTGAGATTAGGAAAGGTTTGAGTTTAGGAAAGATTTGAAAGCTTGGATTTGAAAAAGATTTTGGAAAGGGGTAGAATTAGGAAAGGGTTGAATTAGGAAAGATTTGAAAGTTGAGTTTTAAAACTTAGGAAAGATTTTTATGTTCAAGTTTAGGAAACTTAAGATTTAGGAAAGTGAAAGATTAGGAAGGATTTGAATTAAGAAAGAGTTGGATTTTAAAATTTAAGGAAAGGTTTAAAGTTTAAATTTAGGAAACTTATGGTTTAGGAAGGAATTGAATTAAGAAAGGTTTGGATTAGGAAGGGATTGGATTTGGTTTCTAAAAGAGAAGGTTTGATTTTGTTTCCAAAAACGGAGGATTGGATTTGGTTTCCTAAAGGGAAGATAAGATTTGGCAAGGATTTGAAAAGGGAGATTCTAGAAACCCTAAATTATAGTTTTGACGTGGAAAAGAGGTTTTGGAAACATGTATAGTTTTGATGTAGAAAACAAGAGGTTTTGGAAACCTAGGTTTGGGGCAAAGTCTGAAAACAATGTTTTTGGGAAGAAAATTTAGGGTCTCCTAATTGTGGGTTCTAGGACTTGACTTGGGCTCTAAAGAAAAAGGATTTTTAGAAAGTGTGTTTTTAGAAACGTAGATTTTCCAGAAGGGAATCCTAGGAAGGAGTTTTTGGAAAGTGTGTTTGAAGAGAGAGTTTTTGGAAGAAAAATCCTAGAGGGGAATTTCTAGAAGGAAGATTTTGGAAAGAGAGTTTTTTGGAAAGATTTTTTTTGGAGAGAGTTTTTCTAGAAAGGTTTTTGGTTAAAGATTGTTGAAGAGAGTTTTTGGAAAGATCTTTGGGGAAGATTTTTAGAAAGTGGATTTTGGGGAGAGGATTTTGGAAAGGAGTTGAAAAAGGGAGTTTTGAAAAATAAATTTTAGAAGAGAGTTTTTGAAATCAATTTTGAAGAGGGGAGTTTTAGGAAAGTATATATTGAAAAAGAGATTTTTAGGAAGAGATTTTTAAAGAGAGTTTTTAGAAAATGTAAAAATATCTCACTTTCCTAAAGCAATACTAACCATAAGAAGGCTAGAACCACTTTAGGAAAGCGGTTTTGAAAACAACAAGATTTGAAAATATAGACCAAAAGGTCACTTTTAATATAACACTTTCCTAAAGCAACCCTAGCCATGGAAAGGCTAGAATCACCCTAGAATTGTGGTTTTGAAAACAAGTTTTTGAAAAAGAGATTTTGATGCAATTTTAAAAACAAGTTTAAAAACGATTTTTGAAAACAACTTTTTGAAAACGAATTTTGGAAGATGCAAGACTATGATATGCACAATGCAATTTGGGGTCGTGAACATACAAGGTTAAGGCTTCACCACATAATCAAGGGGGCCGGACCCACGTGGTCTTTGGTTAGACTAGAAGAAAGCCCCCGACACGATGACTCTCCAATAGTCCAATCCTACACATGGACCGGGAATCCCCTTGTTTCAAGCATGCAGAGAAAGGGCGGGAAAGAGATGGGGGATTAAAATAGAGAAAACCCAAGTGGGTTGGAGAGAGAAGAGAGAGGGGGGAATGCAGAAATTTAAATAGGGAGCCTACCTTGTATCTTGTTATTTGCGCACCGTGCGATCTTCAATCTTCGGTCTTCGTCTTAATCTTCTCCTTCAGTCTTCAAGGGTTGTCTTCAAGCTTTAGATGGCAGCTCTTCAAGTCTTCGAAGGGTGGTTGAAGGCTAGTGTATGAGTGTATGGGGGAGTGTATGAGTGTATAAGAGGCTAGGGTTTGGAAAACCTAGGGAGGCTAGGGTTTAGGAGATACTCGAGCTCTGTATATCGAAATATAGGATTCTTAGGTTAAGTTTGCAGACCCTTTTCACGTTGAACGAGGCTCTGTATTTATAGAGGGAAGACAAACCTAGCGCCAGGCCAAATTCTACTCTAGCGCCACTAGGAGTGGCGCCAGGCCATTTTTTGGCTTGGCGCCACTACTAGTGGCCCCAGCCAATTAGGAAAGATTTAAGGTCGGCAAGCAACGTATCTTTGACTAAATTTGGGCGCCTGTACTAGTGACTACCATGCAATTTTTAGCCTGGCTTCACTAAGAGTGACTCTGGAAAGTCCGGGAATGATTTGGAGGAGCCGGGAATGACCCGGAAGGCCGGAAAGGAGCAAGAATACTTAAAATAGTGTCCTGGAGATATTTGACTTGAAAAATGAAGATTGGATGTGTCGGAAAGGTCGACCGAGCCTTTAGGGGCAAAATGGTCAATCGGACCAAGAAACTGTTGGGGCGAACTCGGATTGTCCCGGAAAAAGATTTGGGATCTGGAAACATTATTTAGAATTTTCCCAGAGGTTACCGGTTTGATTCCCAGAGCCGACGTGGTCGGAAAAGGAGACCGGCCCACTAGGGGCAAAACGGTCATTTTGTACTAGGTTTGTCGGAACTGACTCGGAATGGTCCGGAAAGGTAAAGGAAGCTTGAGAATACTATAAAAAGTATTCTCGGGACATTACCGGTTTGATACTCAAAGCCGGTATGGTCGAAGAAGGAGACTGGCCCTCCAAGGGCAAAACGATCATTTTGTACAGGGTTGGCCGGAACTGACTTGGAATGATTCGGAAAGGTAAAGGAAGGTTGAGAATACTATAAAAAGTGTTCTCGGGACATTACCGGTTTGATACCCAGAGCCGGTGTGGTTGAAGAAGGAACCGGCCCTTTGGGGGCAAAACGGTCATTTTGTATCGGGTTGGCCGGAACTGACTCGGAATGATCCGGAAAGAGAAGGGGAGGTTGAGAACACTATAAAAAGTATTCTCAGGAGGTTACCGGTTTGATACCCAGAGCCGGTGTGGTTCTCGAGGCGTTTGGATGCCTAGGGGCAAAATGGTCATCCTGACCGAAAAGTCTCGAAAAAGGTCCTAAGAGTAGTTTGGTCCTTTTCCACCGAAGTGGGCTAACAGCCACTAGTGTTGACCTAGGTTTTGAGTGTTTCCGCCACTCTAACGGTGTGAGTATTTTTGCTACTCGGACGGGGTTGAGTATTTCTGCTACTCAGACGGGGTTGATGATTTGGGAGTATTTCTGCTACTCGGACGGGGTTGAGTATTTCCGCTACTCAGACGGGGTTGATGATTTGTGAGTATTTTCGCTACTCTAACGGCTTTGTGAGTATTTCCGCTACTCTAATGGTTCTGTGAGTACTTCCGCTACTCTAACAGTTCTGTGAGTATTTCCGCTACTCTAATGGTTCTGTGAGTATTTCCGCTACTCTAACGGTTTTGTGAGTAGTTTTGCTACTCGGACCGTCTCGATGAATAAACTGTCTCGAGAGAGGGATTGGAAAGGGGTCTTACTGTCTCCGAAGAGACGTGCCTGGATTGGAACCGTCTCGATGAATAAACTGTCTCGAGAGAGGGATTGGAAAGGGGTCTTACCGTCTCCGAAAATACGTGCCTGGGTTTTGAGTGTTTCCGCCACTCTAACGGTTTTGTGAGTAGTTTTGCTACTCGGACCGTCTCGAGGAATAAACTGTCTCGAGAGAGGGATTGGAATTGAAATAAGAAAGGACAATGCCCCTAAGGGCATTTTGGTCATTTTGACTCTATTTGGGCCTGACAAGCCCGCGAAGCGATGGAAAGACGGAATTTGGACCTAGAGAATTGGTTTCGATTGGAATATGCCCAAAATGACTTGAAAACAAGTCTGGACGGAGTGTAGACTGCCGAGCGGTCAAAAATGGGGTCCTTACAATGTCGACACATCAACTCCATGTGTCGACACTTGATCATTCTGTTTTCAGATTCTTGGCTTCTGTCTTCATGTGTCGACTCTTCATATTCATGTGTCGACACATTGCCCAAAAATGTTGCTTTTTTGTCTTCTCATGATCAAGTTCAGCTTCAGCACAACCATAAAATCTTCAAGGAGTCTTCTCTTTGGGGTAAGATGATCAATCAAAGCCTTCAATACATCAATATTGTTCTCTATTCAATTTTGGATTGAATTCTTCATTTGATAATCATCTTTTCTTGATTTCAACACTGTCAAAGCTTCACTCTATCAACGCTGAGCTCTATTTCTTTATTGCCGATCTTTCTCTTTCATTGTCGAACTCTTTCTTTCATTGCCGATCTATTGCTTTCATTGCCGAGCTATTGCTTTCATTTCCGACCTCTTTCTTTTATTGAGATCACTTCAATGAGACTTCTATAAACTTGATGAAGTCTATCTTGAACACCTTCATTTCCTCTAAGTACATATTATCTTCATTGAGTCTTTATATCCCAAATAAAATCTTTACTTACATTCTTTGTAGAGATTATGCTATTTCGATGAATTCTCTTCTCGAATATCTTCAATCAAATCATCTTCAACTGATCTATACACACTTTGATGAAATCTTCTTTTGAACATCTTTAATTTCTTTGAATACAAGTCAACTTCATTGAGTCTATGCATACTTGATGAAATCTTCATTTGAACACCTTCAATCTCTTTGAATGCAAATCATTTATTTGAAATTGGATTAGGTGTCATTGTTTTGTTTTGGTACATTGCATGACTCTTGGAGTGCATTGCTTGATCTTAGCTTTTTGTGTATTTACTTTGACATATATTAGACTTAAAGTTAAACTTCTAAGTCTAAATTATAATATATATTAATATGCACACTAAGCAAATATATTAGTAAAATAACACAAGGTTTAGTTATCATCAAAATCAACATGGAGATCAACCTTGAGTCAACAGAAACTCTATGATTTCATGCAGAAAACTTATGATTTCATGTAAAACTTCTTTTGGAAAACCAACTCAAGAGAGTTGTAGGTTTTGAAAACCATTTTTATTCAAACTCAAGAGAGTGAAACTTTTGAAAACCACTCAAGCGAGGGTTATTTTGAAAACCACTTTAACATAAACTTGAAAGAATAAAACTTTTGAAAACCACTCAAGAGAGGGTTACTTTGAAAAGCATTTTAACAAATTGAAACCACTCGAGTGATCGTATGATTCATATAATTGATTTGTGACAACCACTCAAGGGAGGATTGTCTTGAAACCATTTCAATCACAAACTCAAAAAGCAAAACTTATATTTCATGTGAAACTCTTTAGGAAAATAAACTCAAGAGAGTTATGGGTTTTGAAAATCATTTTTACAAAACTTAAGAGAGCAATATTTTAGAAAATCAATCAAGAGAGAGTTGCTTTGAAAACTACTTCAATACTTTAAAACCACTCAACTAAGCATGTGACTCCTATGGTTAATTTATGAAACCACTCAATAGAGAGTTGTTTTAGAACCATTTCAATCACAAACTCAAGAGAGAAAAATTTTTGAAAACCACTCAAGAGAGGGTTGTTTTGAAAATTATTTTATTCAAAACTCAAGAGAGTAATATTTCAAAAATTCACTCAAGAGAGGGATGTTTTGAAAAGCTTTTTTAGATATTGAAACCACTCAAGTGAGCATGTGATTCCTATGGTTGATTTGTGAAACCCACTTAAGAGATGTTTGTCTTAGAACCATTTTAATCACAAACTAAAGATAACCAAACATTTGAAAACCACTCAAGAGAGTGGGTTGTTTTGAAAACCATTTTACACAAAACTCAAGAGAGTAAAATGAAATAATGCAACTTAGTGGATATGTGGTTTTGAACGCATCCTAAGGCATAGAAACCTAGGGTTTTAGATATAAATACTAAGAAACCCAAATTTGAAGAACTTTATAGAGACATTTTGGAAAACACTTTGATATGAACTTTGAAGAGCCTTTGAAGATAGTAACAATGGTGTTTTGAAAAGAGGTTTTAAACACACACACAAAAAAAAAAAGAGTCATTGCAAGCGTAGCATAGACATTATAACAAGTAGAATGCAAAGGGTATGAACATTTAAGGTTAGGTTTCACCACATTGTAAGGTGCTCTAAGGCCATATCATCTACAACTAGGCCTGTGAAAGGTCCCCGGATGTTGTGGTTCTCATAGGCTTTCATCTAGGTATAACCTTAAAGCTCTCTTGTTGCAAGCATACAAGAATTAGAGGTAGAAGATATGGATTAAAATGGAGAATAGCTCAAGTGAACTTGGAGGGAGAAGAGAGAGTGCAGGTATACATAAGCTTAAATGGAGTATACCTTTGATCTTGTACTCATCAATCCACCATTGTGGATCTTGGAGCCTCAAATGGAGATATGATCTTCAAACAATCTTGAGTTTTGGAGACTTAGAAATATTTTTGAGCTCTCTGTTTTTATTTTTGTAGAGTTTCCTCATGATTGTTTTCTCTAAAATACACTGGGAGGTGGCTTGCTATTTATAGGCACACTGCTTGGGGTCCATGCATATGGAATACATACGCAGGGACCAACCCTATGGGATAGTACCACGTGGCACTCTTGTACTTTCCTAACTTGGGCTACAACCAAATTTTGTCTCGATCTAATAAAAAAAATGTGTGCATGTAGCTTACACTTGCTCACCTGGAACTTTTACGCTCGCTTCTCCTTAATATTTGTGTCATCCGGTTAAGATCCGAGAAAATCGGGCACGGCAGTGATGTTCCTCAACAATTTCTCTTGAACTTAGTGCCCTTAGGGAGCCTTGAATGATTCCTGAAAATAGAGACATCACCTCGAGAAGTGAGCTTAAAATAAGCTTTTGGAAGCATCTGCGAGACGCTCGGTTGGTTTTCCAAAATGACATTTTTCGATCCATGCAATCGTAGCCTTCAGGAAGCAATCATCTTTATCGAACTGTACCAATGAAAAGTCCTCCGAAAAAGCTTTAGGGAATTCCTTGATGTACACATTTTGCTAACTGTTTGACGGTGCATTTTAATCAGGGAATTGGGAATTGACATGTGAAATGGGAGGTGTACTTTTCTTCATCTCCCAAGTGTCAAAAAGTACCCTTCTTTGAGCCATTCAATCACAACCTTCAAGTGATGTTATTGACAATTGGATCGTACCAATGGAAAGCCTATCACTCAACTTCTAGGAATTCCTAATTCGCACATTTTGTCACTCGTTTGATGATGCATTTTAGTTAGGGAAGTGGAGGAAATGTCAACTTTGGACAAGCGTTTGTGACACGCTTCTTGAAGCTCTTATTGATTAAAGTGTGTTTTGAGTCAAGCGACTCCTCCAAAAATGTTAGAAGCCCTCTTCAGAGCATCCCAATGGATGCCAGTTTAATTCTCGAGTCAAGGGACTCCTCCAACAGTTGCAACGAGTTGGTTTACATAGGCATCTCGTCCTTGGTAAATGTGTCACAGGCAAGAGGCATTTTCGATCTTTCGACACTGGATTGCTTGTGGTGTGCCCTTGTTGACCTATCTGTGAGTGTTTTCGCCACTCCGGCGATTTGATTGTTTGTGAGTGATTCCGCCACTCTAGCAGTTTTGGTTATTGGTTCCGGAGATTGCCTGATCTCAGGAAGTTACGGGCAAAAATGGGATGCTTACAAGTAGGTTGGCCAAGTTCCCTGGAGAAGCAGGGATTAAACCTGTGAGATTGTTTGATGAGAAATCAAGATCAATGAGAGACCTTAGCATCCCAACTTCTTGAGGAATGAATCTGGAAAGTCTGCTCTCATGATGGTACAAAATTGTTAGATTGCCTAAGTTTCCTATAAAAGTAGGGATTGAACTCGTGAGATTATTCGTTGACAATTGAAGATCGATGAGAGACCTTCTTGAGGAATGGATTCGAAAAGTTTGTTGGATAAAGGTACAACATTGTGAGGTTGCCCAAGTTCCCTATAGATGGAGGGTTAAACCCATAAGATTGTTCTTTGAGAAATCAAGTTCAAAGAGAGACCTAAGCATCCCAACATCTTGAGGGATGGGTCCAGAAAGTTGGTTGTTGAAAAGGTATAAATTGGTTAAATCAGCCAACATTCTCATGTGAGATGGAACTAATCCTGAAAGATGATTATTGGACAAGTCAAGATAAGTGAGTCTCAAAAGGCTAACAATCTGTGGGGAGACGGTCCCATAGATTAAGTTGTTAGTAAGTTCAAGGTTGAGGAGATGAGGAAAGGAAGAGAAGTTAAGATTGGAAAGCATACCTATCAAACCATAACCCGTTATGTTTATATGGATGATTCTGCCAGCTTTGTCACAACCAATTCCAACCCAACTGCAATGACTGTTTCCAGCCCATGATAGAAAAAGAGGTTGGCTCTGGTTGTCAAGGCTAGCTTTCCAAGTCAAGAGAGCCACTGCTTCAGTTCTTGCTCCAACTTTTCTAGTTACAGAAGAAGCATAAGCTGTAGAAGTAGAAGAAGAGACTAATGCAAGGATGATGAAAACGACAAACAATAGAGGAGCAAATTGGTTGGAAAGCCTCTTTGCTAAGGATGTCAATGTTGGTATTTCACTAAAACCTACGAGGAGCCGTTGTTGGATGGAGGGATGAAGATTACGAAGATGTAATTATAGATAGAAAATGCATTGCATGATGAAATAAATAAAAAAAAAATTAAAGATATAAATACATCTCCATTGTGGACTACCCCACTGCTTGGAGAATTCCAAGTTGGCTTTGAAAATTCTCATGTAAATCCTTTCAAGTTTTGTTTTGGATCCCACCCTGTGAAGTACAGATTTAGTTTGATCAACTGACCCATAAAATCTTGCCAAATCAGCATGAAGGAGATGGGTATCAAATTATACAACACAACATACCATTTGGATTAAATCAACTTGCAAGCTGTGGTTCAACATCTCATTTGCAGTTCTCTCCTTGATCATAAATTAAAATGAGATTTGCTTGGAGTTGGGGAAGTACACATAATTCTGAAAATAATTCCATTCATTTAGTTTCCTTACATCAACAACTGAGTTTGCATGCACTAGCCAATGTTTGTGTCCTATATATATATATATATATATATGTCAATTATGGCATGAACTAACATCTTTTAGATTTTTTTTTTTTAGTGCCCATAAAGATTGGATCCTTTTATGGGTTGCTATCAAAATAATAATAAAATCTCTCAGATTTTGAAATGGCATTTTATAAACATTCAATGCCTTAAATTTTGACAGTCTCAGGTATTTGCTTTCAAAAATGAGATTGCAGCCAACTGGCATGGGACTCTTACTACACGACAATGAGGAAAAACTAGAATTTCCAACAGGTGATGCTAGATGATGGGTGAACAATGGACTAAGTTTTGTTGCCTCCAAACCCATTCAATCACTTCTCAACGTTAACCTGCAGTGCATATAGGGTAAGAAAAGCGTAACTAAATGCCGCAAATAGACTAGACATTGGGGTCCTGTGGTTGTCACCTTGTTTTCCCTGGCCCTAGGAAGCAGGGTAAGGTCATCAACCAAATCAATGAAGATAATTTATGGTCCTTTTCAAAATTTGATTATTCCAGTGTTACCCTATTCTAACTTCGTCAATCGTATCCTAGCTACTTTAATCCTAAGATTCTTGAGTACTTGGGATTTATGAACTTGACTAGCCTAGAGTCTTAACATCTAATTTTATGAATCACAATAGAATATCAAATTGCATGCAAATGCTTTAAATATTGTTGGGAATTCTCGCAGCAATTTGGTCAATACGAATGATAGAAAAATAATAATGAAAATAAATCGAAGCACACAAAAAAGTAGTGACACCAGTATTTAGGGTGCTTCGGCAAGATTGCCTACGTAGTCCATGGGACGTGATCTGATCTCCTTCTTTACTACTGAGAAAAATTGAGAACAATAGTACAAGTATACATTGAAGTTTAATATGCCAAACCCAAGCCCTTAAACCCTTGTACACCTGTCTCAACTAAATCTCTCAAAGCCAGTAAAGAAAACCCAAAGTGCTTCTTAACAATAACACTTTGTTTTCGCCTTCCCTTGCTCTATCTTTTCAAACAATGAGAATGCATTCTCACTTTATAAGGAAAACGTCGATGGCATAACGTGTAATTTTGGAGACAACCCAAAGCAAATAGTTAACCAAATTCAATCAATTATTTATCCAACTATTCAAAAGGACCCACAGCTTTATTTCCTATTTCCTTCATGTGGTTGTCATCTTAGTCTTTCAAAGAATAGCAATAGCTAGCCTTGCATTTTTCTTTGACGACTGACATGCATTAATTGCATTGTCTTCCTACACCATCTTTTGGTGAGCAATTCGGCGCTTACCAACAAATCTCTCTAGTAAGATTTGTATCGGCGCCTACCCAAAAAACTAGGATATCAAATCATCCTTGTTGAATTGCAGCCATACTCAACAATTCTCCACCTTGGAAAAAATTCAATATCCTCCACCTGAAACTTCAGGTCCGCATCTTGATATAGATGCCCATTCCCACGCCCTGGGATGTTCTACCAATCTTTAACAGTGCGAAAGATTGATCAAGTCTAAGCAATGCTTGAACTTTTGCATAGTTACCGACTTTGTTAACATATCGCTATATTATTTGCAGTATGAACCTTTTTCAAATTTATCTTGCTTCCTCTACTCATTCTCAGAGTGCGTGATACCTCACGTCGATGTGTTTTGTTCTAACATAATAAAATTGATTCTTCATCAAATGAATGGCAATTTGACTATCGCAATATAGCTCCAAGCCTTCCTGCTTCAATCCCAATTTCTTGACCAAACCTGTCAACCACAAAGCCTATTTGGCAACTTCTACCATTGTCATATATTCTGTTTTAGTTATAGATAAAGTAGAAGTCGATTGAAGCATAGCTTTCCAACAGATAGGCCCACCTACAAGAGTAAATATATAACTTGTAGTAGACCTCCATTTGTCCAGATCTCCTGCATAGTCTGCATCTACATAGCCCTATTTCATCTTGTTTCTTATACAAGATACCGAAATCCACCATACCGCTTAAGTACCTGAATATCCATTTAATTGCATTCTAGTGCCCCTTTCTTGAATTATCCATGTACTTACTCACAACACTAACTACATATGAGATATCTGGCCAACTGCAAACCATGGCATACATTAAGCTTCCCACTACACTAGCGTACGGTACTCGGGACATTTCCTCCAATTCATCATCTGTAGAAGAACATGATCTAGCAGATAATTTAAAATGATTAGCTAAAGGAGTACTGACCGGTTTTGCATCTCCCATATTAAACCTTTCTAGCACCTTCTCCACATATTTCTTTTGTGACACCCATAGTTTGCATTTTTCTCTGTCCCTTTAGATTTCCATTCCAAGGATCTTTTTAGCAGCGTCTAGATCCTTCATACATTACAGCAAACAACATTATTTGCCACAAAAAAACTCGTCACTAAATGTTCAAATTTCGTCGCAAAAACTTTTTGCGACAAAAATAGAATCGTCACCCCGTCATGGCAGTAAGCCCGTCTCTAATAGTATTAGTGACAAAGTAGTATTTTGGTAGCAAAAACATGAGGCATTTAGCTATGAACTTTAAGTCGTCATAAAAGGATGAATTTTTTGGACCAATTCTGCATCTCTAATACGATAAAAAAGTGGTCAGAAAAAACTCTTTTCGTCACCCTAGAGTCCTATTTAATATTGGAAAAAAATTCATTGCCCCTTTTTGTGACTAATTATTCCATCACAAAAGGGTTTATGAATGCTCTCTTGCGACGATATACCGTGGTCACCAATGTGTTAAGCCGACACATTTGTTACCAATCAATTTTGTCTCAAATACCCGACACTTACTTTTTGTGACCAACATTTTTCGTCTTAGAAGGAGCCTTCGAGACCATACAGTTATCCATTTATGACCAACCTATTCATCACAAAAGCTACTTAGTTTTTGTGACCAACTTTGGCTACAAAATTGATTGGTAGCTAAATGTAAATTTGTTTTAGCTACAAATAAATGGGTAATTGTGATCCTCAAGCCCCTGTTTATGTAGTAGCCCCACACATAATAATGATTGTTACCTGATATATGGTCCACAATATTACATCATCTATTAAAACTAAGCTATTAATTAAATACACACAACCTTATAAAATAAGAATTCATATTCTAATGAAATTTTTGTTTCATTGGTACACCAAAAACCATATATACTACTAATGTAAATCAAATACATTGATAGAAGGGCTACCAAAACCAATGTTTCCAACTAGATATGAACAACATTCAAAAATTTTACATTAGAAGTTCATCCATCAACTACTGGATTGCATCAAAATACCAAAACAAAAGTCAACACAAATAGAAGTTCGCAAAATACTAAATGACCATCAAAAGGTCAAAAGCATTTGTCAATATCGATACGAAATCTGCAAAATACTAGAATGATCATCAAAATGTCAAAGCACTTGTCCACACCAATATGAAGTCTGCAAATAGAAGAAGATAAAGTACAATTAGATTCTATATCAAAAATTTAATAAAGCATAAAATTGCACAATGGTTGTCAATATGCATTTTGCATAAAGTTATAGCAAATATAAAATAAAAAGAAATAAACATAATAGAAGACAATATCCAAATCAATAAGACTTTCCTATAAAAACACACTGTTATTTTCAATGCTTCTTAAGGCTTTTACTACTAATTCTATTGGTTCATGTAAATGATCATCTTGCTTTAAGATGAAAATTTTTCACGGAGTTGTAGTTTTAGTATGAAAACAAGTGCATTTGTGTCAATCACCAAAAGCTATGATATTTAATGCCGAAATATGCAAAATCAGACCTATGATTTTTTTTAGCCAAAAATACAAACATCAACTATATATTTTAGATCAATACAAACTCATGCACTACAAAACTTATCCAAAATTCTCCCTTTATCTTTCTTCCCACCCGTATCTCTGCTGCTTGATAACTCAACCATTGGTCAGTTGCTGCGATTAAGGAAAGGAAGATATACATTGCCAGATTTAGATCTTTTTAGGTATCTCTATATTACATAGTTGTTGTTGTTACTATGGTGCAAATTTTATACAGGTTTACTCTCATCATCCTATGACCTATGTGCTTTTTTCTAATCTCAACTCTAGCAAAGTATGCAGTTGTGTATTTCTATTTCGATTAAGAAAAACCCCTAAGATTCTTGGTTTCCTATTTTCTTTGTAATTTACCTACACTAGATATGACACATGCCTACGTAGAGCACTCCTCAACAAAACTGCTAATCAATCCAACTATTTTGATAGTTTTGGACAGTTTTTTGTGATGGTAGTAGTAATTTTGGCCAATAGAACAACACACATGACTACCCAAAACAACTTATTACACCACTATCCAGAGAAATTCAACCTAATTTCTATACAAATTCTGCACCCTAATACCTTAGAAACCAACCTAATTTCAACCCCTTCCTTCTTGCAAACCCCCAAATCTTTCATCTACCACAATAAAATCCTAACCCTACTAGTTTTTTGCAAACCTAACCCACCATAACACCAATTGTAGGTAGCTTGATTCCAAGTTTCTAAAAGCTACCCTACATCACCAAGGTTAATTTGAGTAGTCGATCTACAGTACAGAAAGACATTGTTCTAAGGTCTAAATTGACAAATGTTGCTTGCCCATCAAAAAAAAATAAAAAATAAAAGATCCATGCCCTAACGCCTAATAGCTGACAAAATGCATTGTACCTATAATGAGATTTTTTTCCTTATTTATTTTGAATTTTTGGATCACCTTGTTAGGCTTGAACCATTAACTTAATGACCCACAACTTCAAGTTCATGATACTCATGCTCAAGTTGAAATAAAAACTTTTGACGACTAATATAACTTCAAACAAAAATCATCTAAACTTGGCTTAAAACTCACAAATTTATTCTAAAAAGTGGTCATTTTGACAAGTAGAATTAGTGACCTATGAAAATGAGTTAGTAAAATTGATAATTTGAAGCAAAAACTGCAAATCAAATGATTGACAACGAACCTGCAAATCCAGCACAAATCGATGGGGGACTAGAAGCAAAACCTGCAAATCAAAGGATTGACAATGAACCGAAAAGAAAAATTTGGAGAAAAAAGAGAAACATGGATAATTTTAAAATGTAATGTACTTTCTTCATAAATGTCATAAAAAAGAAATAAATAAATATCAATAAATTCTTTCATGATATGATTTGGAATATAATGAATTTATTACACAACATAGATTCAAACACACCAAATTCTTAAGTAAAAAATTAGAAAAGAGAAAATCTAATAAACCCCATATACTTAACCAAATTCTTAAATAAAAATTAGCAGGCACACGCCTTAACCATTCGGCCAAAGCTACTATTGATGCTCAAGTTTAGAGCCAATATTAATGTTATTTGGCTTTTCTCAATTTAGAAACAACAATAATAGTATTTGGCTTTTCTTTTTCTAATAAATAAATAGGTAATTAAAAAGAACACAATTGAGCATTGTGCATGAGAGTCAAGTCTTATAATCATTCATTTAGAGTTCACCCCTTCCTAGACTTCAGTCTTTCATGTAATTAAAATTTCCTTTTAATCTTATTTATGAGTCATGACCTTGATTGAGTCTTGGCAAAAGAGGTAGTAAGGAGAGCATTTGTGATTTACCTTATATGTGCAAATCAAAATCAGGTCGATCTTTACCAGAGTAGAGCATAAAACTTCATCTCTTTAACAAGTTCAGTAGTAACGACTTGATTGTTCTGATAAAGAGAACAATCTATGATTATCTTTTTGAGATATTTTAAATTTCAATGATAAGAAACTATTCATGCTTCATTGAGGAGAAATAAGGAACGTCAATCTTTGGTAATCTTGTCAGCAACCAATTTTTTTCTAATGGGTTCAATCAATGATTTTAAATATTTCAACGAGATAAAAGATTCGATCCAAAAAAATCCCCTAAATTCTAGTTACAATTCATCAACAGACAAGGAATATGTTGGGAGAATGATGCCATTTTCATATAATTTTATTATACATGTCTTTCAGTGTAAGGTTTGTTTTCCAATTTGAGTGGTCATCTTGGAGTGGCAATAGAAAAAAGCAAATAAACTTGCATAATATATAGCATATTCAAAATGGGGGCCAGTTGGAGAAGAGAGAGAGAGAGAGAGAGAGTAGAACTTACAAATCGACGGGAGGCTAGAAGCAAGCCTACAAATCGACCAGCTAATGTCGCTTCACTCTCCACCGGTGGGTCAAAACTTCACCCCTGGAGATTGCATTGAGAATGAAGAGGCACCATGCAAATAGCTTCGGCAACCTGCATGAGAGGAAGAAAGGCGCGAACTCACAAAGTGAGCCCGTCTAGGGTATTTTTTATTCCCAAATCAAAACGGCGTTGTTTTGAGTTGGAAAGCTTTTTGCCATGGCTTGGTATGATTGTTAAAGGTCTGTACTTTGCCCACAAAAACCGCTGGTCATTAAATCTAATTTAGGCTACTTATTTGTGACCAATTAAGTATTCTTCAAGATAAATCATACTTTTTGCTATAGAGATTTTGTGACGGGAAAAATTGTCTTCGTAAAACGTCTTACCGCCAAAGCCAAAATTTCGCGCCCAACAAAATGCGACAAGCTTTTTAAGACAACATTGGAGTGGTCACTAAATAACTAGACCTATGGCATTTTGTGACGATAGTATTTCTTCGTCACAAAAGGCATAACTTGTTGCCACGAATTTTAGGTCGTAGCTAGAGTTTTCATAACAAATAAGATGATTTGTTGTAGTGATATCAAATTCTTCTCTTAATCTGGACTTCAACAGATCTAGATCATGCATGTTATTTGAAGCGATTAACATGTCATCAACATGAAGCATCAGAATAATAAAAGAACAATAGCCAAGCATCTTAAAATAAACACAGCTATCATAACTGCTCCTCATGTAGACAATATTTCTCATATAAGAATCAAATATTTTGTACCACTATCTAGGAGACTGTTTTAACCCATAAAGAGATCTTTTGAGATTACATACTAGATGCTCTTTACCTTGTTCCTTGAATCCTTCTAGTTGTTCCATAAATATTTTCTCCTCCAATTCCCCATGAAGAAATGTTGTCTTGACATTAAACTGTTGCAACTCAAGGTTAAACATAGCTATCATAGCTTACATGACACGAATAGAAGAATGCTTTACAACAGGAGAAAATATTTCATTATAGTCAATCCCCTCGACT
Organism: Euryodendron excelsum; assembly: GCA_033060915.1. Lineage (NCBI taxonomy): Eukaryota > Viridiplantae > Streptophyta > Magnoliopsida > Ericales > Pentaphylacaceae > Euryodendron > Euryodendron excelsum. Next base: position 12,378,932 of record CM065389.1, on the reverse strand, counting down.
TGCCTGTACCCTTTAGTTACAAGCCAAGCCTTGAATTTTACTCCTTCTTTCTCCAATATAGGTTCATTTTTTCAATATACCCACTTATAACCAATCACCTTTCGTCCCTTAGGTTTTTCAACAAGCTCCGAAGTATTGTTCTTGCATAAAGACTCTATCCCATCCATCATTGCAATCATCCACTTTTCACTTTCTTTGTTGTTGACCGCTTCCAAAAAAAAAGATGGAACTCCACTACCAACAATTAATGCAAAAGAAAAAATGTCTTCAAAATCGGTGCCTTATGGGTCCTTTTCTCTCTTCTTACAGTAATATTAATGGGTTCCTGCTGCCTTTTATCATCAAATGTTCCTTCTAGAGAAGATGTTGGTGTATCATCATCTCTATTATACCATTATTTTTCATCTAACTCCACCTGGATTGATAATTTTTCTCTATGAGCTTCCTCTCACTTAATAATTTCATCCTTTTTTAAATTTAGTATGTGTGTTTTACTGAAAACGACATCTCTACTGATTATACAATCTTCTGTGCAACTGGATCCCAAAGTTTGTACCCTTTTACGCCTTTTTCATAACCATCAAATATTCATTGTTATGACTTTGGGTCTAACTTTGACCGCTGCTGCTCCTGCATGTGAACATAAGCTGGACAACCAAATATTCTCAAATTAGAATAATCAATTGGTTTACCTATCCAAATCTCCTCAGGGACCTTGGCATTAATAGCTAAAGATGGTGACTTGTTAACAATATAGCATACCATGTCAACAACCTCAGCCCAAAATGATTTTGGCAAGCATGCATGTATTCGCATGCATCTTGCTCTTTCTAACAGGGTCCTATTCATTCTTTCTGCTACACCATTTTATTGTGGCCTCCCTAGTGTAGTATAATGACAAGTGATCCCTTCTGTCTTGCAAAAATTTCTGAACTTACGGTGTTTATTCTCCGTCTTATTGACCATCCGTAAGTACTTGACTTCTTTTCAACTTCCGCTCTCCACTACTTGAATTTTTCAAACACCTCACTTTTATGCTTGATGAAGTAGACCCATACTTTCCTAGAGAAGTCATCAATAAATGTGACATAATAAAGTGCTCCACCTTTGGATGTGTCACAGCTTCCCACACGTCAGAGTGTATAAGCTAACCCTGCGCTATTTACCATATAAGCAATACTTGCAAAAATTAAGTTTATAAGTTTTTACCCCATCAAGCAAATTGCGTCTGTGAAGTTCTTGCAGTCCTTTCTTACTCATATGGCCAAGGCGTAAACGCCATAAAGTGGTGTCATCAGTACCTGGATCCAAAGGAGTTATTATAGCTGCTCCACCTGTAACTGCACTCTCTAACAGTGTATACAAGTTTCCTTGTCTTTTCCCTTTCATGGCAACCATGAATCCTTTAGTAACTTTTAGGACCCTACCTGTTGCTGTGAAGGTAAAACCATTAGAGTCAAGTGTACCTAAAGAAATTGAATTCCTTTTAAAGTCAGGGACATGTCACACGTCACCTAGAGTTCTCATCATACCATCAGACATTTTAATTTTAATGGTTCCAATTCCAACAGTCTTACAAGTTGTATCATTACCTATTAGAATTGTTCCTCCAATACAAGGTTTATAAGTATCAAATCATTCCCTATAAGGATACATGTGATAAGAACATTCAGAATCCAAAATCCATTTCTTAGCAAGATAATTCGTACCTATGGTAACTGATAATAAATCATAATTACCGATTACACTAACTTGCACAATGCCTGCTTGATATGAATTCAAAGATTTTCCTTTTCCCTTCAAATCTCGCTTTCTTTGTATGCAGTCCCTCTTCAAGTGTCCCTCCTTCTGACAATAGTAACACTTGAATTTTTCGCTACTCATTCCTCTTGATTAATAAAATAGTTTTATACGTGGCAGTTTCATGTGCTGCCATAACAAATTAAAGTACTCCGCACGGATCAGTCAAAATTTTCAAGTGTCTAGTTATATATATGTGGTAATTATCATTCCATTATTCAAGAGTTAAAAGTGAGATGAACGGGATACCAAAACTCAGAAGTCTGGTTTTGCATAAAGCAATCAAGCTTGACTTGTAATCTTAGCCTTAAAAAGTTTAATGAAATAACTTGCAACAGTGCCCAACAAAGGCAGGCTACTAGCCTACTATAGTCGTTCATAAAACATCACTACAATCCTCATCAAAAGGAAGAGCTTCAGAGGCATGAAAATATACAGTGTGGAGTTTTTAATGAAAATATACCAGCCCAACGAGTGGGCCTTAAATTTGGCTCCAGAGCACGAACACATATATTCGTTGAAAATGAAATTGCTGCAGAATTAATCATGAATGACTTTCGGGATCTAAAATAACGTCCAGTTCTATTTTAACAAATGATTGAGTTGAAATATGCTAAGAAATAATTAATTTGTCTTTTCTCTTTATAAATTTTCCTCATACTTAATACAAGCTCATTTTACTTTTTAAATAAAAATTTAGTTATGCATATCAATGTGTTGTGAGTAATGTTATACATAATCTAATTTTTTAATTTATTTTCTCAACCAAGAGACATAATGCACTGAGACTCATATTAATAAATAAATATGGGATCCATTGCTTACACAACATATTAATATGCATAACTAAATTGGTTTATATATAGTATTTTTCATATGTTTTTCGTGCTTAAACTTATAATTATGTGCAAAGAAAATTTAAAATATAATAACTATTAACCCTCGAAATAAAATCCTCGTTCCACCATTGCATCCAAATATCAAATTATACAACACATGAGATGAGACATAGCCTTTTGCTTTGTCATGCAAATGTTAATATAGATTAATAGAAGATCCCAACTAGGGGTTCCCAATGTGCTTCTGTTGTACAAAACAATCCAGTTTATTATGATCAGTGGCCATATGTGAATCTTATATGAAGATGCAGGGGCTAGACTGTTAAACTAGATCCTAGACATTGGTCCAGTTAAAGCAAGCATTGATTTTATTACTGAACTTCTCTCATGATTCATGTTCAAGTTCTGGGTGTTCGCTCTCTTTCAAATACCAAGTCACGTCAGTCGAGAACAATAGGCCAGAGGAATCTTAAACATGCAATTGCTTACTAAAATCTAAAAATTCTACTTGCCAAATTTAAATAATAAATTAATTGTGTTATAGTATCGGTTTTCCTCACTAACATGAGTCGTGACCGTCTCATTCCTCCATAGTTGCTGGTTTATATTGCCTCCATTTATCTATATCCAATATCCGAAAATCAATTCCTTATTTCTCAAGAATGCCAAACCCATTGCCGTCATTGTCGTTAATCATATATGACCTTGTGCAGCCCATGCCATGAGTGGTCAAACACCTACAATTCAGGAATTACTATTAGGACATATAAAATATTCCCATACAAAGCATGAATCCATAGGGGTTTGTTTTATCAAACAGTTGGTGGACATTTATTTTTTAATTCAAGATAAATAAAAAACAAATAACATGCATAACACAAAATAAATCACATACTAAAGAAAAAGAATACAAAGACCTGTAAAGAGTTCATAAAAATGTTTGTATATAGCCAATGTATAACCAATTAAAAACAAAAAGGAACAGCCAACGGTTATACATGATATGAATTACTAAAATCTAAGAATTCTACATGCCAAATTTAAATCATATATATTAATTGTGTCATAGTATCGGTTCTTCTCACCAGCATGCCTCCGACTGTCTTATTCTTTCGTATTTGCTGTCCCCTCCCTTTATTGATATACCATATCAGAAAATCAATTCTTCTTATTTCTCTCTAGAATGCCAAAGCCACTGCCATCATTATCGTCAATCATATATGACCTCCAGCAGCCCATGCCATGAGTAGTCAAACACCTAAAATTCAGAAATTACTATTATTGGGGTTTTTATCTAATAGTTGGTGGACATTTTTTTTTTTAATTCAGGATAAATCAAAAATAAATAACATGTATAACACAAAGTAAATCACACAAGGGAAGCCCCTAATGAAAAAGAATACGAAAACTTGTAAAGAATTCACTAAATAGTCTAGAAAATCAATAATTAAGGACAAGCTAACTTACTCGCTTTTGCTGCAATCTCTCCTGCTCGTCGTAGTTCACAACATGAATGCATATATACATATATATACATTGATGCAAGGGGTGAGGCGGTTTGGGGTGTGTGAAGCCATAGCCACCAAGTCGGTGAAGTCCTGGAATAATAGGATTGGATGTATTTGGCAGTAGTAGAAATTGGAGAAAATATTGAGTATAACAGTAATGCCACGTCATTATGTTAATGTAGTATCACAAGTCAATAAAAATACACCAAATATTATTTTTATCATTATCCTCTAGAATTATGGAATTAGTTAGGATATTTTATATCTTGGATCCCACTCCTTGACCTTCTGTTGCATGTAGATAAGGCAAATCGATAAGTCAATATGGTAAGGAAAAAAAGGTCATTTCACTTGGGGTGGATAGGAGAAAAAATTCTGTGGCAAGTCCCGGTTTTTATATAGTAGAAGTAGATAGGTATAAAGGGCGAAGGAAATCTTAATCAAACACTTGTGTCCTATTATATATACTAAAGACTTGACTGTGGGTGTCCTAGCTGTTGCCATCCTTCTTCTCGTTTGGTTATACTGAGACGTCCTCCTAACGATGCCAACATCATTGAAAATGGCTGCTAAGAAGAGACCCATTGCATAAGCTTTACCTCAAGCTTTCCTTTTGATTTATAAGATCGAGCTCCTGAAGGACCGGTTAATATTCTCTAGGGGCTGGCTCAAAATTTCCCATTTCTGTTTTCCTAACGAGTTTGCAGCCAACTGACATGGACTCTTACAACGTGACAACCAGGAAGAACTGTAATTTCCAAAAAAATGATGCTAGATGATGGGGTGAGCAACGGACAAAGTTTTGGGGCCTCCGAACCCTTTCAATCGCTTCTCAACGTTAACCTGTCGTGCATTATGGGGAACAAAATAATGGCTAAATGGCACGCTGAGACTCAACTTTTGAGGTCCTGTGGCTTGGGCAGGGCAAGATCATCAACTAAATCAATGAAAGGAGATTGTTCGTGGTTCTTTTCGAAATTTGATTATTTCAATGTTACTTTAATCCTGAGATTCTTGAATTGTGGAAGTTACCACTTAAGGTTCAAGCACGTTTATGAAGTAAACTAGGCTTAGAGTCTTAACATCTAATTCTATGGATCATAATAGAATACCACATTGGATGCAAATACTTCAAATTCGTATCACTGCATACTAACAAGCTAAGGTTCAAGCTTGACCTGTAATCTTAGCCTTTCAAGAGTTTGATGAAGTAATTTGCACTGGTGCCCAACAAAGGCAGGCTATTATAGTTGTTCATAAAACAGTATTACAATCCTCATCAAAAGGAAGAGCTTCAGAGAGACATGAAACAATTCAAGAGTATTTGGGTCATTGGCATATAAGCCATAAGGTATATGCTATAAGCTACTTTCATAAAGTTACTTTTAAAAATAATTTTTTTTGAAAAACGTAATTAAATGTAAGTTGTTTTTTAAGCCACTCATTCAAACACATTTCATAAAAGTCACAAGTGTAAGTAATAAAGTACTAAATAAACTACGTCCAAACACCCCCTCAGAATTTCCTTCCAAAGAGAAAAGAAGAAGAGAATAAAAGAAGAGGCATGGCGTGCCATTGGAAGAGTTCCTTCACTGCACTCAAAACTATGCTCTGTTATTAACTCTGTATTATGGAGAAACAGTAATCAGTCCAGCAGCTGACAACATAACCCCAAGCAAAAACAAATTCTTCAGCTGCGCACATGCAATTAACCGTCCAGTCCAAGGCCACTTTTTTCAGCCTATTTCTTCAAAATTCTTGATGTCCTCTCATTCAATTTAAGAGTGATGGAAACATTTTGGAATAAAGTTAACGGGGATAAGGAAGAAGTTATAGTTACTACTGTTTCGCCTATCCCTACAGTACACCAAAACGTTCGAAGTAACCCTTTTCATGGAACTACAGAGAGCAACAGACAAGGCTCAAAGCTGAAAATAAAGTATTACAAATTCCAAAACAACCCTTTACAAGAACAATTTCACGAAACTTTTGATTCCACAAAAAGAAACTGCAACATTGGAATTAAGAATGAAAGAATGTACTACTCTATTATTTTTCCTGAAAAGTAAGGAAAGTGTACAACTTGGCTCGTCAGCATTTAATAAAAATAATCATACCTTCAAACTACAAAAACATGGCCGCGACATTACAGCAGCAGCTGCTCACTATAACCTATTTCCCTAAAAAATTATCACTGAATTATCACTTTTTCTCTTTTTTGTCCCCCTTTTTCTTCAGAACAAAACAAAATTAGCAGAGCAGGCATCCAGAACTATCAACCTGAGCCAAATTCTATATCTCACAGCCCTGCTCAGGCAGCTGCCTGGATTGGACCATCTGATCTGAATTCCTGAATACACCCACGTCCACTGCCCCAGCCACGTCCACGCCCATGGCCACGACCTGCAACAGTCCATATAGGCCTTTCATTAGGAAATTGAAATAAGGAGTATTCAAGGATCAAAATTTCGTTTCGAGGGATCGTTTCGGTTGGCTCGAAAACGAAAATATTTCGGAAATATTTCAGAATATTTCGGAAACATTTCAAAAGTGACAAATATTAAAATAGTAAAATACAATATTTTGTATAAAAATTGTACACTTTTTATAAAAATTTTAAATTCAGATTTATATACCTTATTGTTTAGGTATATAACATTGTGTTTTGGTGCATTTTTCTATGTTTCAGTGTGTTTTGATCATAATAATAGTGTTTCATTTCAGTCCCTTAAGAAACGAAAATATTTCAGCCGTTTCGGTAAAAACAAATAAAAATTTTGTTCCTTGGGAGTATTACACCAAGAAATTTGAACAGAAACTGACAGAATGTTGATATTTTTGTCAATGCAGATGAGCCAGGCAAGATTTTGTGTTATCCAACACGATGAAACGTAGTCAGCACCTCTGCAAGGGTAGTATAGATTGAAACAAAAAGGCCAGCCCCAAAAGGACAATAATGGGCAAAATGAGATGAAATCGTCTTCTGGCCTTCACCCAATTACTATTGAGTTTCTAACCATTGATCAATTACTTTGAAAGCAAGGCACCACACCGTTCAATAGCGTGTAACATAGACTCTTCAATTTCCCCCAGTGCACAAGGGACCAAGGGTATCGGATGTGTCCGACACCATCTACACAACCTAGGTACTTGGATCCTGTAATCTGCAAGCTCAAATTCAATGGTAAGGAAATATTTTCTTGCCTCTCACATAGATAGTAGATAGAAATCCCCTTTTTTCACGAAATCTCTTTAATTTCATGTACATTTCTCAATGATATCTTGTGTCAAAACATTATACAATATACAATGTATTTACGTGTTCAAGACATGTCCACATACTTGTATCTAACTTTGGATACTTATCCCTATATCCTAAGATTAAGGGTGTAGGAAGACCACACCCGAGCCCATGTAACAAAGTTTGACAGAATTTTAAAAGCAAGGATTTGATGAAATTTGTGGAAGAATAAAGAGAAGAAAATGCAGTACAAACCCCTCCCCCCGCCCCACAACCAACACGCCCACCCCAAAACAAACAACAACAACAACAAAAACATGAAACAGCAAAGAGAGAAGGGAAACGGAAAGCATGAAGTGCTTTTTTTTCGATAAATAAAAAGCATGAAGCACTTGATGCAACTCTTCTAGAAGGTTTTTTTCTTTTTTTTGCATTATCAATAATAAGAAAATAATATCAATGAAAACAATAATGAAATAATGGGAGTTGCACTATAACAAAATAAATTGTCTTCAAGAAAGGTAGACCAATTTCTGGCAACATATATTTGAGAAAGGGAAAAAAAATTCTACAAGACATTTTGTTTGATAAGTATATACAACACAGATAAATGTATGCAATTAATTCCAACTGCAACTTACCAAGAAATTTCATCCACAAAAGCTCAGGAAAGGCCAATAACAAGGCCACCTTGTGTGGAAGTATTTAAAGTTTCTAACATCTACTATTGCTAATTAGGCATTTCTTTATTATTAGACATCAATTTTAAATCAAGCAGCAAAAAAATAATTGATATGACAAAAATATATGTGCTTGCCACGGCCTTGAGCAGGTGGTGGCCCTGATCCACCATAGTCATTGTAACCACCCAACTCTTGCTGCATATCCCCACCACCACAGCCTCTTCCACGTCCGCGAAAACCACGGCCTCTTCCCCGACCCCGACCTCTTCCACCATACCCACGCCTACCATCCCAGCCACCATCTCCATTGTACTCTATCACTCCATTGTTACTACTCCCTGTAAAAGATAAATCATAACTGTTATACTTTATAAGGAGCCAAAACAGAGGGTGCAAGTATAAATCAATATTAGCCACAACAGCAGGACTATAGCTATTAGCTGATGACCAATGATAGCGAAAATTAATCTGTTGGAGCCTTAAAAAGAATGCTGTATCGAAACATTTTGGTCTATCTCAAAACAATAAGTTATTCTAACACCCTATAGAAGCAAAATGGCAGAAATGATCAATGTTACCAACCTTGAGTAGTATGATTAAGACTTTATTACCTATTGTCGTGAACTTTCTTTCAAAATAGTCCTAGTAATCTATTGTGATTGTCAATATTAATGTCATTCAAAGCAAAGCACATTTGTATTGGCTTTAGAAGAATTTAATAATTCATGACAATACTTCTTTTGCAATACTTGTTTATCATCTTTTGACAGTAGTATATGTAAAAGGTGGAACAGATGAGAAGGAAATGAAGAAGAGAGTTGCTTAAAGGAAACATAAATTTTATTTCCCAACGAGGAATTGAAGGAATACAGCGCAAATTATGTTACCTCTACCTCTACCCCTTCCTCGATCACCACGTGCTCTCCCACGGATATTAGGAGAGCCCTCTGATTCCACACAAGAACAGCCTAATTATAAAAAAACATACAAGAAATACAAGTCAACTATTATATAATATTGCATTACCTCCTTCATAGTCATATTCAATCCAAGGTTTCACTTGATCAACTGGAATAGGTGGTTGGTACCTGCATTTTAGTTAGAAGATGAGATACTAATTATTAGCAACTCATAGGATTCAATTACACTTTATCATGCATAAATTTCAAAGGTTTTCAACCAGAGAATTAAGACTTAAAACGAAACAAAGGACAGAGTAGCTCAAATGCAGAGGATTATCAAAATCACTAATATCTTCTGTAGTACGGCAATACAATTATTGTCCACACACCACTGAGAGCTTACACGAGCAACCCTGGAGGACTAGGACCTCGGTAATTTCCTTAATCATATATTCCATCTAATATATGATACATACTAAGAAGGGAGCAATATAGCTGCAAAATCAGAGGAAAAGGATTCACTGAGACCTGTATTCTCAGTAGTTTAAATAAGGGTTTATTAAGGTTTACTGGTTCCTCACTAAAGAACTCCTAGAGGTAGGTTCTCTGTGTTCACTCGATTATGAACCACCCGCACAAAACCTTGCAAATAGGGAGGAAAGTCACTACTATACCAATCTAGTGTTGCATATTCATCTTGCTGTGGGACCAGATTGGTCTTGTGAGATCCGGCACATATGGAGAGAACCCAATGCCTGCGCAGATAAGCTGGCCAAGGAGAGCATTCGTATAGGGTCTGATCTTAGGATTGTAAGGACTCTTCCCCCCCCCCCCCCCCCCCCCCCCCCCCCCCCCCCCTGTGTATCCGTCTAGTCTACTGAAGAAGGATGTGGAGGGGCACAGGAACCTCTTGTGTGGTTAGGATGTAGTCTGGGTTTAGGCCCGCCCTTGTCCCAAAAGGAAAATGATATAAAACCTGGTTCCTGGGGAACCTACAAATTCCTGACCTCATATTAATATTCAAGATTACTTACAGACTTCTTAATTAATATGGGATGATAAAGGGTGTCACCCAGTGCCAGTCCATTCATAGGCAAGAATAAGCAGACTACGGATTGGTACAGTAAGCTAGCAGCTATTCATATAAAGGCTCAAAAAGCAGTAATAAACCTAATATATAAATACACACATATAATAGACTAACCCTACTTGTACAAGCCCAAATTGACATCTCCCACTATTAAATAAGCACAGTGTTCCATCACTAACCCAGAATCTGAAGTTGATTATCAAAAAGAGAAACATGAAGCAACAAACTTCAGGAAAGAATCTTAGTAAAATTTGCCCCATAGAAGATGTGTCCAGCTCCTTCTTGGACAAGGTAATTGCTATCACTGACACATGGCGAGTAGTTTCTAGGCTGCACTAGCACAAAAACGTATCAGCCTAATAACCATCAAAATGGCACCAGATGTAACAAATTAGTTTATGAGCACAAGAAGATGTTGGACTTCTTACGGAAGAAGGCCTTCTTCCAGTGGTTCCCACATGTCAGTTATATCCGTCGAACCAATTGTAGTGTTCTGATGGAGACCAGCAACCCTTCTCTGTTACGTGAAACTCTTAAATCCAATACAAAAAAGAGAGAGGCAAACTAATTTTTCTAAAATAAAAAGAAGATTGAATAATGGCCCACACGAACCAAACAGGAGAAAAGAAAGCAGCAGAAAAAACGACAATTGAATTGGCACTGATCGGTTCACCACCTTAATCAGTTCAACAATCATCACAGTTTTGTCGATAGCTCTGCCCGTGGCCTTAATAGCAATTTCGTTAGATCCTTTCTCCTACAAAAATATCTATCAACAAACATAGAGGGTAAGATAGAGAAGAGAGCATAAAATTAAACTTAAAGATTAGATCGGAAGAGGCTTTGCTGGCTATTTTTTCATTAGCAGTGGATCAGGAAGCTTCAGTTGCTAACATTGTCCGGTCCACAAATAATCAGTTATCCTAGGATATCCCCCATAGGAGGCAGATGAGTACATGGAGCTCTTACCATTGATTTATGTTGTGGGGATGTTGAAAAGGGCAGGATGATATTCGATGGATGGCTGAGAGACATGGAAGGTTTGCGGCTTGTAGGGAATCACAGAGGTTATCAGTTTTGTTCAAGAATTTGGGCATGCCCACGAACGTAGCTTTCTTTGTTTAGCGTGCATCTTATGGGAAGATTCTCACTACTTACGACCTTATTCGGGAGGCATCGTTTTTTTGTGAATTGATGCTACCTGTGTGTAAGTGAGATGGAGAGTCTATGCTACATTCTGATTCATTATGCAGCTTTTAGGAAGTTTTGGACATTAATCTTAACCCTATTTGAGATGTCTTGAGTGTTTTCCTGGAAGGGTGTTTGAAGCTTTGATGGGCTGGCAGGAAGGCTGGGTTGGAAAGAGGAGGGAAAATGCTTGGTGTTTGGCTCCATTTTGTTGGACGTGGCTAAATGGGATGGAACGTAATAGGACCTTCTAGGGAGTTGAGCACCCTGTGCATAAATTGAAGAGTCTTTTTGTATCTATTACGTATACTTGGTTGTCAGGTATAGTGTACACTAGCCTCATTCAATTTTTGGATTTCGTAGATAATATGCACGTGTAACTATTATACATGGCTTATAGTTGTTTTGTTTTGTTCCTGCTTTTTTGTACATGATTGGCATCCTGTTGATACTCTCTTAATAGATTATCTCCCTTACTTATCAAAGAAAAATACTCTATAAACAATTAAAGAATCACAGTCTATCAAAATTATTTATGCAAAAGCAAAATTCAGAGCACATCTCATATAAGTTGAACACAACCTTTTTTTTCATATTTTCTTAGAGACTCCTCTATTTCAAGATTTTAATTATCTATCGATGTTCCTTTTCTCATATGGGATTTACAAGGCATAAATAGTTGGAAGAAATGTTTTGATCACTACATTTAGTATTGTGGAATAGAAGTGTACCATGTTCCTTATAGTGCATTTCAAAACATAAATTCCTAGGATTTTAGAGCTTTCTTATACATATGGCTTGGTTCCACATGAAAGGAACCATTGATAGAAACTATTTCTCAGTTTAAGCGATTGCTGAACACGCCAAGAGTCACACAATGGCAACAACCTTATCTAGACATTGTTGATCTGAAATAAATTTCCCGAAAAATAATTACCTAGACAGTAAACCAATCCAACTCAGGGGATCAGATTTTACGTCTCAAGAGGCAAAAGCATTCCCAATGCTCACACAATGGAATCACAAATCCTTAAGAGCTATTTATCTTTCTTCCCTGTTTGACAGGTATTTTCTTTTATTATGAAAAATGGGCTTTTCTCCTTATTTTCATATTCTACTAAAGGAAAAAAGGGAACATTGCAAGAACTGACAGTATTGTCTCCCGCATTGATATTTTCACTGTTACAGAGAAAAACGAGCTTCGAACTTACATTTAAACAAACCACGAACAAGAAATCGTGAAAACAGGAACCAGAAACAAGAAAATTTAACATCCCACAATTGTAGATTCAAACCATAAAATTCAAGACCAGTGCAATGATCCCTCATAAAACAAAACCCAACCCATATATGCATTTAACCATATACATGCATATGTGTATAGACTATCGAGAGAGACCTGAAGCAGAGTGGTAGCATAAGTAATGTAGTTCCTCATCCTCCCCCGAGTGGTTACACGAATCTCTTTCTCGTTAATCGACGTTTCCGGCCTCGGCTTCTCCACCCTCTGATACCGATCCATCTAACGAAACACAAAACAACAACAAACCCAGACCACAAACACACTTATTTCTCCTAATTCAAAAACCCAACAAAAAAGCGCGAAAATGGTTTTCATAAATCAGATCTGAAGCAACATGACAAAACCCAAAAACAACACAAAACAGCTCTAGTTGCTAGGTCTTCTCAGTGGTGTTGCCGTTGTGAGAGTTCGGAGCGAAAAGTATGGGAAGTCTGAAAACCCGCTCTTGCTCTGTACTCTGCGGCCTCTTCCTTAGGGGAGGATTACAAGTTTTACTTGTTCTCCAGCCTCGCACAAAAAGAGGGTAGCGTGGCTTTTTTTATCCTATACGATTTGTATATCATAGGAAGAGGGAATTTTAAACTGAGGCTAGCGTGGCTTTTTTTTATCCTATACGATTTTAAGAAAGAAATGACAATAGGCTTTGTAATAGGGTTTCCTAGTCACGTGTTGTTAATTACAAATCGATGCTTCTTTTTGTGCTCAATTCTTATATGTGCCATCAGTACATGTTGAGCATATTTTCTGATTCTACAAAGTTTTAGCAATATCCTATGAGAAATTATTGGTATTCTAAAGCAACACGTCGCTTTTGCTCTTTTCACATTGTACTGGACCCTCATCTACTTTGGTAGATTGGGCAGTTGTGTTTGTGACTCATCTAATAATGAAAATTTATTATCATAAGTAAATGTGAAATAACACTTCAAAAGTACTGAATAATTTTTTGTTTTATAAATTTCACTAGCAGGTAGCACTTATATTTTTAGTGTACTATTTCTGCTATCATCTTTACATTTTATGAATTTGATGAATCATGCACTGTAATACGTAAATCTTAATTACAATAATTGGTATTTCTTTATCATCGAAAATTTGTTCATTCAAAAGGCAAATATTTAGCAAGTCACTCAAATTCAATATTTACAATGTGATAGTCATTCACTACAAGGAGGGTAAGAATCATAGTTGATGTAGAAACCTAAAAACATATATCCCACCTAATTGTACTTTTTTTTCCCCCCCCAAATACTAGACTTTGGGCACGCTCTATGTTAATGAGTATTACGAGGAGTTGACAACTGATTGTTTGTCAATAAGGTGGTTGGCGATGCGTCCAGAGTCAGAAAACCAACGTACGAGTAAAAACAATGCTCAG
>CM065389.1:12117500-12360000 GCA_033060915.1 Euryodendron excelsum | reverse complement strand
TTTGATAAACATCAATATGCTTGTGATTGGGGTGTCTTTGTATCTTTTTTCTTTTTGTTCTTTTTCTCTGTAATGGTTGTGCTGTGTAGCATAGGGTTTTGGTCACGAAATTGCCAAAAGGGGAGAATGTAAATTTATGTAATTGGCTAAATTTCGTGACACGTCTTGTTTGATGTATTTTGAAAACTTGAGTTATCAATCACAAACATTCAGAAGAGATTTCATGCTTATTCGTGCAAGCTCAGGTTAAGAGAGACTTGTACAGTACTTTTTAGTTTCTGTAGGGGATTTCGAGAAATGTCGATGAAGTTCGAGGGATCTCGAGGACAAAAACAGTATGTTAGTATGCATGAGTTCCCTTGTAACTGATTTTTAATCATGATACGGTTTGAATTTGAAAAGGCTCATTAGAGGAAACATTGTAGATCTTAAAGTTTTCTTTCTATAGAACTTTGAATATCATCAATCTGACATTTGAGTAAAAAATTATGGATTTCGCGGGATGTCGCAAGATGTTGATGGAAAAAACAGTGAGCATGCAAAACTAGGATTAAGCTCGCGGGATGTCGCTGGACCTCGCGGGAGCGAGCTGTGCAAAAGTTGAAACCTCGGGAATCGCGTCCCTAGGGTTTTTTTGCTCCTATTTAAAGCCCAGCACACTTCCCCAAGCAAGATCTGAGCCGCCATATTGAAAATTCCTAGAGAGAATTATTTCTAACCTTCCTAGAAGCTCAAAAACAAATCTTAACAACAATCTTCTTCAATCCAAGTGAAGAAATCAAGAGCCTTGATGGAGTTCAAGGCGTGAAATTCGTTCTAAAGGAATCTGAACGGTGGTCAAACACGGGAACGGTAAATCGTAGATACGAGCAAGGTCAAGACAATCGTTAGATCATAGAGTTGATAGGTTTTGATTGTAAAGAGTCTTGTAACCATCTGAACAACAAGATATAGTGCATGATCTTTGTCCAGCAAAAGGGACACATGGTTTTTCTCCCAGTTAGGGTTTCCATGACAAAAAAACTTGTGTGTTCTTGGTTAAATGGTTTGCCTTCTCTTGTGACTTGGTAAGTACAATATTGCTCATTACCATAACATATTGAATAAATATTGTAGGGTTTAACTTCTCGGACAAAACATAGACAAAGGCTAGTTTTTCAAATATAAAAGACAATTGAAATTTAAATAGTTTACCTACACTCTTTACTTTTTTCTTTCTTCTCTATTTTCTCTCTTCTTTTTTCTCTTCCTTTTCTTTCTCTCTTTTCTCTTTATCTCTTTTACTCTTCTCTCTCTTTTTCATTTGCAACCCCCCTTTATAGATGGAGAGGTTGGATTAGTAAGCACATTATGCTACTAACTTCAATAAATTTAGTGGTGACTCTTCGATCATCTACCATCCGTTCCTAATATTAATCACATTTTGTGTATGTTGTGCGTCTATCTACAATTGTGCATTTCCTTATCTACCCTTAATATAATAAAGATGGAATCATGGAACTCGACTAGACTAAATTATATATAATAAATTTGTTTTAGGTTGACGTTGGTATAGTGAAAAGTTGACACAAGTTCAAAATGGAAATACCAAATTGGCGTTCTCTATACGTTAGTATAGACTAGCAAACTCTTCACATGTGCAACACGTCCATTTCATGGTATATGATGGCAAAAAATATTATATAATTCAGATACCTAAAGGATGCACCCGAAGACGTACATGCCAACATGCAATTTAAGATTGCGAACTATCAACAATGTATTATAATTATAAGTTTGCCCAAACACCTCAGACAGCATAATAAATAATAACAAAAAAATAATAATAATTTAAGTTTACATATCCTCTTACCAAACATTGTGTTCGGCCGAACTTGAGCAATTTAAACCTTGATTATTGAGATTAGGATCAGAGCACTAAGGAGACTCTGGTTTTGTAGGCAGTTCTAAGGGTGATTGACATTAACCACAAAATGAATTATTATAGAAGTGAGTATGAAAACCAATTCCTGCCCCTAAGTTTAAATTTTGAAAAGCATTGACTATACAAGTATACATGATGTCTAGTGACTGATAAATCTGGGCCAACCTAAACTAAGTGAAAGCTCATCTATTCAAATGTCTAAACCTGAATCCTACAAGTCATGTGCCTTAACTTGATGGTGGTCTAGCTTGAAGGAGTGGTTGTAGACCTGGCAAACTCTAGGTTCAATTGATATATGTAGTTTGTAGAGGACTGCAAATATCAGAGCTTACTCTGTTAAGGGTGGATTCAATGTGGCTTTGTCTAGGTTTCTTGCTAAAAAAAAAAAGAACAGAAAAGAAAAACCTCGCTTACAAAAAGAAAACATGCAATCAGTTGCCACGTCAGTATGTAAGCCAAGTTTGTAAGTTTTTATTGTATTTATATGTGTGGAAAAATGCTATTCTCTGATAATAATGTGGTAGGGATATTTTTATAATTGATAGTTATCATAATGGACATTGTATGTTAAATTGAATGGCCACATTTAAACACATCATTTTACTAATAAATTATATATAAATTTTTTGTTAGGGTAATTACACTTTACATATTATGGTTTGACTCAAAATCAAATGACCCTCCTGAACTTTAAAAGTGAACAGATGATCCCCTGTGATTTTGGACTAAAGTACAAATGGACGAAAACCATTAGATTTAACAAAAATTATTAGGGGTAATTACACTTTATCCCTTGTGATTTGAGTCAAAATCGGATAACATTTCTATAATTTAAAAGTTAACAAATAACCCTCATGTGGTTTTAGACCATTAAAAACATGATTTGACCCTCTTTTATATCAAAAAGTTAATGAAAATTATTAGATTTAATCGAAATTCTGTCAAATGGATATTTTGGTTATTTTATATCTTCAAATTAGAACATAAAAAGACAATTTGGTGAAATAACAAAAAAACCCGTCAATAAAACATCAAAAAGACAACTTGATGAAATAACAAAAAAAAAAATCTCGATAGACAATACTTTATTTTGGCATAAAAGCGCCAAATTATTTTTTAATATTTTAATTTAGAGATAAAATGACAAAAATACCCTTATAATAGAATTTTCGTTAAATCTAACGGTTTCATTCATTTACACATTAGTCCAAAACCACATGAGGATTATCTGTTTACTTTTAAAGTTTAGGAGGTCATCTGATTTTGGATCAAACTACAGGAGGATAAAGTGTTATTATTCATTTTTTATTTGTATAGCATTACTGATTTGTGTGTGATATTGCATTCGTAGTATTAATGGCATTTAGCATGCTACATATGGATTTAAATTTTTAACTAACAATCTAGTAGTTGGGCTTACCATCTCTGATCCTTGTATTAAAAAGACACAAAAATATAGGTAGTATGTGGAGATAATGGGAAAAATTAAGCAATTCAACAAAGTAGATTTGTCATAACGTTTAGAAATCTTACCTCAATACTATATACAATTGTAAAGAAAATCTTATTCTTTCATAAAAATAGTACAAAAATATATTATCATAATGATGCGTTGGTGACATTTTTATAATTAAGAACTACTATAAGTGTTTTGTTTTAAAATAAAAGGCTCTCGTTCAATCATATCAATTTATACATAAATTTTTTATAAAATTTCTGATTAAATAGCAGTAACCTAATGTAAACTATTTACGTCAAAAACCGGGGCATACCATGTTAAAATATTTCACTTATGAACCATGTGGCATTCATGAAATATCAGTAGCTTATATTAGCACTACGTAAAAAGCTCTTATTCCCTTGATTCTGGGACTTTCAACCAATTCCCAACTCCCGAAACCTTGAAATAATGGAGGTTCAACATATGTAAAAGAATTAATAAAAAGGTAAAAAAAAAAAAAAAAAAGTAGACAACTTAATAACTTGTCAATAGTCCATATAAGGGAAAAAAAAAAAAAAAAAGTAGGGGTGTCCAACTGTGATTTTGTTGTCTGTTGAAGTTATGCACGTGTAACGTATTACGAGAATCATAAACCAACCAAATATAAGTAATACAAGAAAAATACTATTCTAGCATAAAATTTTAAAAAATATCACTAGACTAATGTGATCATGATATTTTTACAATCAAGAGTCATCACTATTTTGAATGAATTTTAGCTATAACCCCTAGTAGTTTCACGTATTGACAACTTAACCCATTGCATTAAAAGATTGGTTCTCACAGCCCTGGCACGCTTTTTTGTTAGCTTCCATTAAATGAGAAGGGCATTTTTACTTTTAACATGCCAAAAAAAAACCCCATATTTATTGCTGACATGTCAGGATAAAAAAATATAAAAAACAATTAGTCTTACTTAAGAAAAATCATAGACACTCAAAAACAATATTAAAGAAAAGGTACGTTAACTCTGCAAAAATTGAAAAGTAAAAAAAAT
This sequence comes from Euryodendron excelsum, assembly GCA_033060915.1. NCBI lineage: Eukaryota > Viridiplantae > Streptophyta > Magnoliopsida > Ericales > Pentaphylacaceae > Euryodendron > Euryodendron excelsum. The sequence goes on along the minus strand of CM065389.1, from coordinate 12,355,578 downwards.
TAAAAGATAGATAAACTTGGAAAAAATGGAAAACGGTCAAGTGAAAACTTTTATTTATTTACACTACCAAAAGTTCAAAATGTAGAAAAGTAGCTTACATTTGGGTCTCCGCAAGCCCACGGTAATGAGAGTCTTGTATACTAGGCTGTTTTTGTTTTTTTTTTTATTCGGTTCAAAATGCTATGAAAATATTTTTTTTCATTTTTCATTATTAGTTTGATCCCAACAAGCATGGAAACAAGCGTTCTATTTATTTTGCAATTTGGGTTCAGACCAAGTAGGGGTGGCCACTGGCCACAGGCCCGATGGGCGGCTTGACCCGCTCAAGCCCGTTCATCATTTGTAGGGTTTAAAATTTTTTTAAGCCTGATTAGTTTATTAAATATTTTTTAATATTATTTTAAAAAAAATATTTTTTTCTGTTAAATGGCCATGCTTGGGCAGGCTTGGGATGTGGTTTTGGGCCCGATGGATAATTTTTTTGAAGGCCAACCCGTCCAATGTCCACCACTAAATCGAGTCTGTTTAGTCACAGTTCTAGTTTCGATTCCGTTTTTGTGTTATCAAAAACAAAAAATTGAAAATCTTTTGTTTTCATGTTCTCATAAACACAAAATTGAACCATCGAAAATGCCATTATTTTTATATTGTCTTTATTTTAAAGTGAAAATGGATTTGAAAACTCATAAAACACTTTATTATTGGTTCCCAAAGTTAATGTGCTTTTTAAAAAAAATATCCAAAAAAACAAGATTCAAAACCTATCTACCACATGCGACTTCGACGAAAATAATTTTCAAAATTTTGTCAAATACAATCCTAAAAAATTTCACAAAACAAAAACAAAAAATAAAAACTATAGCAGTGACAAACGGAGATAATATATATTTATTTATATATATATATATTTTTTTTTTTTTTTGGAGTCAAAACTAAGATAACATACAGGCAATGTGTTTATTATCCAAGGCCATTTCATTGGTCAATAGGTTGAGCTACCATTAGATAGTTGAAGACCCTCTTGCACTAATTTCAAAATCTCCAAAAGTTTGTTGCGGCGGGCAGCAAGTTAAAAAATTGAGTGCAGGGATTACACAACAGTTAAGAGTTAATAGGTTGCTTCTCTTAAATTTGTAATTCAAATAAGGGTATAATCATCACTTTAAGATGTCAAAATAGTCAACAAACATAATTTTACTAACGGAAGTGCTGGTAGCGGATCTGTATGAAGGTGCTTATTTTTTAAACCAAGGTGATCTATCTATCGTTGTTTAAAATCACACGGAGTCTAACTAAAAATTATAATTCGTTTTAAAATTAAAAGCTCTTATGCAACTAAACCATTTCGCACATAAAATTTTGTTTGAATCTTATTTTATTGTATAACATTACTCTAAATAAAATCTTGTAAAAACACTAAATATGTAAATATGTATATTCAATCTGATCTTTTACTCTTTGTTGCATCGAAGGGTGTTCAAAGATTGGATCGGGTTAGGTAGTGACTCACCAACCAAACTTTCAAAGTCGAGTTCATAAATTTTAAAACCAATTTCGACTTGATGGGTGATCGGTTTAGTTCAAGTTGGATAAAAAAATCATCTCTTATAACAAAAAATGTCAGTTTAGTTTAGGTGGGTGAGAATAATAAAGGCTTAACACCCGATCTGAAGAAACCAGAAGTTTAAAAATCTCACCCGTTATCCACTCAAATAAATGAGTAAAACCGACAAAATGTCTGCAGATCAGGTCAAGTTAACGAATCTGGCGGACTTTTGAAAAACCCTAGTTGTGGCATATGAAATCATCTAACCAATCATAGATCAAATAATCAAGTAGTATGAAGGTTTGTTAATGAAACTTTAAATGGTTAGTTTGGTGGTCAAGGTTTAAGACTCAGAGTCTGTTTGTTCAAAGATCTTATATTCGAAACTTCTTAGATATCATCAGCTCATTGGGATCATCTCAGGATCTTTGCCAGTTAATTACCTAATTTGTGTGAGATGGGAGGACTACACAAATTTCAAAACTAGTTGAGGTCTGGATAAACTAACCCGGATTTCTTGTTAGCAAAAAGAATAAAAAAAGAAAATAAAATAATGAAGGTTTGTTAGTTTGATATACTGTTGGCTTGATTTTCCTAACTCGAAGTAATTTGTGCAAAAAGAAAAAATAAAAAGTAAAGAAATAAGAATGCCATTTTTATTTTTGTTTTTTAGTTTTGAGATGTTGTTGTTGTTTGGGGTATTGAAACAAAGAAATTCAACAAAACCTGTTTTATAACACTTGTGTTAAGTAACTTTTTTTAATTCTTGTTTTCAAAAATTTTAAGAATAAAAATCAAAAATTTGGAACAAATTTAAAAACACAAAAAGATGTTTTTTGTGTTTGTTTTTTAGTTCTCTTTTTCAAGTCTTCCCCTTCTTCCCCACCACCACAACCACAGGCCATCACTGACGCCGATCAATATTAAATAAATATTTTAAATATAAAACTAATAAGATTAAGTATTATTTTTGAGATACCAAATATATATTTTTACCTTTGTTTTAAAAAAATAAAACAGAATACAAAGAACTAATAATAAAAACAGACATCAAAAATAAAAATGAACAACATTACGGTGTGATTTGTCTAAATAATTGTTACGATTAAATATGGATTTTGTTAAAGAAATAAAACAAAATGAAATTAAGTGCGTATAATTTTTTTCTTATACATCATGGATTGGGAGATGTACACAGCTATACATATATATGCCACTGAACAGCTGGCTAGGTCTAACTCTCTCACTGGCTAATCTCCCCCTTCTCTCTCATCATCTATCTTTCTTTGATTCTGTGTCTGTATTTAGACCTATATCTATCGTCAGGTAAGCTCTCTACTTCTTCGGGTTTCTGTCCCCCAATGATTCCCGATTCACTGTTCACTTCGCATGAATCTAGGGTTTTAGTTTCCAATACATGAACTTGATTCTCTCTTTAGCTTTTCTAGTTTGTTTGAAAATTTGTTCCGTAGATTCAACGGACATATCATTGGTTTTGCTGATAGGTGGAGAGAATTTTATTCCCGTAACGCTTGCTGTGATTTCGATTGTGAAAAAAGATTAAAGTGAGAACCTTTTTTTTGGTTTGATTGCTATCTGTTAGTGGAATTTCATCTTTTGAAAGAACTGGTCAACGTTGTTCTCTGTGAAAGAAAGACCCTTTTATTTGTTCTGTAAGACGTTTCTAGGTGCATTGCATAAGCTGGCACTTCTTGTTGTTTAAATTGAAGTCTGTTAGTTTTGAGGCAGCTGATACAATTTGATCATGATATTACCTGGGTTCATTTCAGGGTCGTTTAAAATGGCAGAGCCTTCAAAAGTCATTCATGTGCGCAATGTGGGGCATGAAATTTCTGAGGTACCTTCTCTGTCTCTCTCTGCAACTAATAACTTCTGATTCTTTGTTTGCATTATACTCACACGTTTCTCAACTTGTGTGCTTCCTAAACGACTCATCTAAAATTTTTATCAACTAATATATGTGGAACCTAACATGGATTTTATAATTCCAGTTTTGGTGAAAAGTAACTGTTAGAAAAAGAAACATGACTATATCCTCCTCTTCACCTTGGGCTTACTTTGTGTCAGCCTTCTGCATTTAAGTTTAGAAACGAACTTGCCTCTTATCAAACTTATTTTGGATAAAGCTGCTAAGAAGATGGAATCATCTTACAGACATCACAGTAAAGTTGTAAAAACCTTAACTAAAGAATATGACAGTTTGTGACGGTCCCCACCTTCAAGTTATTCAAATACGAAGAGAAGAAAAGCATGGTAAGAGGAAATTACTGAAATGGAGTGGATTTTCCCTTATACGGTCAAAGATCTGTTGGTATGTTGGAAGATAGGAAAGGTGGGAAAGAGGATGAAGAAAGCCTTGACTTTGGCATCTTTGTATTGTGCATGATGTGGATTATTTGGTGGAGAAAGAAATCACAGGTCTTTTGATGGAGTGAAGTAGGGGTGTGCATGGGTTGGGTTCGTGCCAAACTGCGAACTCAATCGATCTTAATCGATTCTAAATTTTTGAATCCAAAACCAAACCGAACCGAACAACCAAAGTCAGTTCGGGTCGGTTCCATGGTTCTAGTTGGTTCAGGCCCATTCGATTGGGTCCCTTATTTTGTGTAAAGTTTAATTTATGCACTAAAAAAAAAGACTCAATTTTGTATTCTTAATTTCTAAAAAAGTTAAAAAACAACATACAAAAAAATACAACAAATAATAATTTTAAAATATACATACAATATGCATATAGAATTTTGTAATGTACGTAAGAGTCTTGGGTCAGTTCTCTAGTCAGTTTGGGTCTCAAAAATTCTAATTGAACCGGAATCTTCAATTTAGCCATTTTAAGATCCAAAATTGAACCAAAACCTTGGCTGGCCCGAACCAAATTTAGATAAGTTCTAGTGTCTTTTGGTTCTTTTGTGCACCCTAGAGTGAAGCTATGTCACATGAATTTAGGTATGGGTTTTGGATACGGATATGTGTTACCGTCATATTCATTTAACTCTCATATCCAAGACACGACAAAGTATTCATATTTTGCAGTATACTTATTTTATTTTTTAGGATAAAATGGTGGTTACATGATTTCATAGAGCATTTCATGCATAATACCGGAGTTTTATTCATAATTATGTACTAAACTCGAGTTGCAAAACATTTTTGCTGAGTGAATGTTCAACAACATATGTCGAACACATATCTCATATCCATAACTTTACGCAAGTGGCGGAGTCTAAGTGTCGAATGTCCACTTAATACATTTTAGAGGAGTCCATGTAACATAGAATTGAAGAGCCAGTTTATAAGTTTAAAAGAGCTTCAAACAATGAGATCTACTTGACAATAAAAATGTAGTCCTATTAGACTCATTATCTTTAGCGAATGACAAGAGGCATTGCTATGATCAACACAAAGGTGGTGTTTGGTTTGTGGGATAAGGCCTTGAGATCGAACTAGTAATCTCGTGTCCATTATTACCACACATTTGGTTGTGTAGAAGGGGTCGTGATTATCAATCTGGCATGGTGTATTTATCCCGTATAGGTGGGGTTCAATAGTCCCATGGGGAGATAGGGGTAGGATAGGCAAACTGAGGATTCGGGATTGTTGGAGGCCAAATTATAAAATTACCCTTTGTGGGATTTGTGGTCCTGAGATTCCTTCTCCATTATCCCAACCCACAAAACTAACATGGCAACGTGTCTAAAGAGTTTCTAAAAAATGAAGATCATAGAAATCAACTACAATGGCTTATCAAAAAATGAATACAAACAATAGATAGAGACTTGAGGACTCTAGTGCCTCTAGGCATGTTGAAAACATGCATGCATATTGGATGAGAATTATCTCTCTTGGGGTCATGACTCCTCTATGAATTTTCCTTGCTATGTTGGCAACTAAACATGCATAACATATACAACTTGTATATTCATATATACATGCAAGTATGTGTGACAAAAAAGATAGGTTTTTTGTTCTTTGAAAAAGAAGGTAAAGGTCATTGCCAAGAGCTAGTTCTCGTTAATCAATGGTGCTTGGTAGGTGGACTGGATACATAGTTGTTAAATCACAACTCGGGTCTTGCGATCCATTTTTTGCAAAATAAATCTAGATCTTATAGAAAATCCCTTTGGGGTAGGATCTTACTGGATCGTAGATCCCGATTCTACTAATCCAATTTTTAAACTTTCTTTTGCTTAATTTGTCAGGTTTTTTTATTTTTTATGTTGGTGGCCTACCCATTTTACACTAGACCCAAATAAAATGAAATATATCATATTGAATCACACATGCTAAGAAATAAAAATTAGGGTAATTAACATTCCTATATTGCAGCATTTAGGGAAATCTAGAGAGCTAGAGAAACATAAATGCTATTCAAGCATCTCCATGTCCTTCTCTAACCCACTCCACTCCACTCCAATCTACTCTACTCTCCACCAATGGATTATCGTCTCTTTCTCTCTCTCTCTCTCATATTGTATAGTTGATTACTCAACTGTATTTTTCTCCTTTCTTGTCACCAGTTAATCAAAGAGCTTAAAATCTATTTATTTTTTGTTTTTTTATGAACATTTTGTTCTCCTTTTCTTCTTCTTTTTTTTTTTTTAATTCTAATCGTCCATTAAACTATCTCTTATATACATCTTTTCTTTTCTATTTTCAATGTTGTGTAAATTATATATTTATGTGATCTATTATATTTTTTACATTTTTCATTTTTTTTTGTGTAATTTCAGGTTTTGTGTCTACCTTTAATTAATATTATCCATATGAGTATTATGATGCATATTTTTTTAATTTCCTTGTAGGATCTTATGATCCTCGATTCAATTCTATAATACGGTCCTTTAAACTCCTTGAACAATCCAACCTAGGATCCCGATTTTGACAAACTTGATACAAACATAGCATGCGACATTAGTCCCATGAAGTACCTGCGTTCAAACTCAAACAGGCCTCTCACTCTTGTCAGCCCTAGCTTTTTTTGTGGACTAAATAATGGTCCAGAGGTTCTTTGTTGAAGCATATCCTGAATCTTACAAAACCTAGAATAAGGAAGAAATGTGTAAAGTATAAATCTTTTGGTGGATATTTTCCTTAGATAGAAAAAAGTAGATATAGTGATGCTTAAGAGGGAAAAAAAAGTAATAAATAGCTCGAGCAGGAATGAAAAGTGTTGACTCTATGCCTTAACTTTGATGATAACAAAATTTTATTTAATGTCTAATTACTTTACTTAGTGTGTAAATTATATCATGCATTAATTAGACTATGATTTGAAGCTTGAATATATTGAAGAATCTATGAAGCTTGTCAAAAATATTTGAATAGTATGCTGAAACCATGAAGAAGATGGAAGAGGTTATATGGATTGAAGAAGTTCTAGATGTAATCAAATTTGAAATGATTTCATCTCGAAGAGATTGAAGGTGGTAAAGATCAAGTGAAATGAATATCACAACTTTTGGAAGAATTGATGAAGTCTCAACAAACTAAATGAAGTCATGATTGATTGAAGAAGTTCTTGAAAAAACACATGCATGGAAAATGACATTTCAAAGCTTTAGCAGTCTAATCTGTAATATCATTGAAGTACTTGAAGGGTTGGAAGAAGATTGAAGAAGTTCTGCAAAATGAAGCCTGTGGAATTAGCGGGAGTCGACAAATGAATACAGCTTGAACTTGAGCATTTGAGTTAGCAAGAGTCAACACATCCACTCTAAGGGTCGACATATAAAGATAGTGACTTGAATCTAAGCATTTAAATTGGCAAGAGTCGACACATCCATTTCAGGAGTCGACACTTTGCTCATCAGGTATTGACACTTAGACCATCAGGAGTCAACATATGGAGACAAATTACTTAACTTTGAAAAATTCTTAAAAGAGTCGATACATGAGTTTAGAGAAGTCGACATATGAAGACAAAGTGCATGGCTTTGATAAATTTTTAAAAGAGTCGACACTTGAGTCTACAAGAGTCGACACATCGAGACAGATTATACGATTTTGAAAAATTCTTGAAAGAATCGATACATGAGTCTAGAGGAGTCAACATATCGAAATAGTGCCTTAGAGATACATGCTAAAACTAGAAGGAGTCGATACTTGGTTCCTCAAGAGTCGACACATGGAGGCAGATTGCTTAAAGAACAGTGTTTAGAACATGAAACTGTTGACCTTTGCAGCCTAAAGGTCAACCCATACCACTGCAACGATAATATTTTTAAATGTTCTACAGTTGTGCTCTTCCATTTAATACAACCTCAACTACCTTCAACGGCTAGAATTGAAGCTAAGGTATATATACAAGACCCCCACAACATATACAAGAAGAGAGGATATCCATACAACTACAACAATCGAATTTGAAGACAAACTCTAGTTGCTACTATTGCTTTGCTGAGATATTAGGGATTTACTGATCTTACACTGATTCTATCCACTCTTTGAGAGAGATACTTTGTGTAAATCTTATTTATTTTATTTGGGTGAGTTTGTAAATATGTGATTTTGAGTGTTTTTGTCAAAAATACTTGTAAGTTTGAATGAATATTGAACAAAATCACTTGGAGAGATTTGAGAGCTTGGGAAGAGCTATTGTGAGAAGTGAGCTAGGCACTGGATCAACTAGCACCTGCTCTGTAATTGTTCATTGCATAGTGAAAGAGCTTTTAATGGGGTCTTAAGGGTGAGGACGTAGGTCACGAGTTGTGGTTAAACCTCAGTAAATCATTGTGTCCATTTTGTGCTCTTTTTTTAATTTCTTATTTGAGATTGCTGGAACACATTGTACACACACTTTAATTTTGCTATTAGATTGTTTAATCAGATTGCTAAATCAGTTTTTAGTTAAAATTACTTGTGATTATTTTTTAAACTCAATTCACCCCCCCTCTTGGGTTGCACTCTTGAGCCAACAAAAAGCTGAAAAACGATAAACTGGGGCCCTTTACAGAAAGTCTGAAAAATCAGAAACGGAATACCTAGGTCGCAAGGCAAGGATAGTTCACCCAAGGATCAAAATTTCGTTTTGAAGGGTCGTTTCAATGGGCTCAGAAACGGAAACATTGCGAAACGTTTTGGAAACATAATGGAAACAAGGAAAAAATAGGAAATATGAAGAAATATTTGGAAACATAACTTAAAGTTCATTAATATATAATTTTAATGCTAATATGACAATAATGAAACATGTTTAGGGGGTATATATTCATTGCGACTATAGAAATAGAAATAAAATTGAGTAGTAAGTAGTAAGTGATAATGTAAATACAAAAATAGACAATAAAATGAGCAAAATTAAATATAAATTCTATGATCAATTTTTTTTTTTTATATTCAAAATATTTGTTTCAATTATTCCCTCTTAACCTAAGTGTGTAAGTGGGAGAGATTTTTATTAAAAAAATTAATTTTTTTAATTATCAAATTTTAAAAAGTTTAATGAAAAAGATAATAATGTTTATAAATGATAATGTTTATATTTATTAAACCTATAACTTATTATAATTTATAATATTATTGGTATATACAATGTTTATAAATATGTTTTTAACATAAAATTTATATTTCACTCTAATTCAAATTAGTAATAATGTAATAATATTTATATTTGTTAAACCTATAACTTATTATAATTTATAATATTATAGGTGTATATCTATATATTTTACTCAATAGCTGAAAGAGTCAAAGCCCCTTTTAAACATATTAATTATAACTTAACATAAATGATAAAAAATAAACATAACAAAAATCTAAATCCAATTTATCTAAATGCCTGAAGGACCCTTGACCAATCTGGTTTCCACTATTGACTACCACACGAAGGGAGAGGGAGGGGGAAAGTGGCAAGCAGACTCACAGAAGAGAGAGAGAGAGAGAGAGAGAGAGAGAGAGAGAGAGAGAGAACTGGGAAGAGAACGAGATCTGGGGAAGAGAAGGAGGGAGAAGAAGAGAAAGCAACAGATCTAGGAAAGAGAAGGGGGGAGAAGAAGAGAGAGGAAGAGATTCGTGAAGGGGGAAGAAGAAGATTGCAGCCAAGAAGAAGAGGATGAACAAGATATACCTGGATAAGTCTTCTACCTTTGTCTTCTTCCTCTTTCTGTAGTTTCTTCTCAGATTTTACGGTTTTTTTGAAATTTTTTTTGCTTTGATCTGTCAGATTCTCTGCCTCTTTGTCTTCTATCTCTTTTTCTCCTCTCAAATTCTCAATCAATTCACGGGCTTTCTGTGGCAGAGCTCCCACTTCTACTCCATCAATTTGCTTTGACACTTGACACTATTTCGACCGAAACTTTGTGTTCCGTACAAAATACACCGAAACATATTGGTTTCGTTCGCACCCATGGAATTTCGTAATTCCTTCGTTGTTTCGCTTTGGTGGCTGGGGAAACCAAATTGTTTTGGCTGTTTCGTTGGAAACGAAACGAAATTTTAATCCTTGAGTTCACCTCTACTATGGTGTTCTGTTTGCAGCTGCTGTGGGATGGTACATATAGCAGAGGCTTGGGCCTTTGTCAAATTATACATCTCTATCAGATGGAATCTGTTTTGTGCCATCGAAAGAGAACATTAAGAAGAATTCAGATGATGAACTGAAAATGCTTACAAGAAAAGGGAACAAGTTAAAACCAGAATGTGAGAATTTGTTTATTTTGTTTCCCATTTTTCTCTAATTGGCATGGGTAAAAGAAAGTGACAAGTGTGAAAGGGATCTCAACACAACAAAATTAATTTACATTGTGCCAGCGTCATTGTATAAAAGTCCCTATGCCCCAACAGAATTGGGCTGTAGTGAAAATATGAGAAATTGCATGAACTTTGAGAGAAAAAAGGACCTTGTATAAAAGAATGAGAAATACTTGCTTAAGTGGGGGCATTATTTACAATTACAAAAAAAGACGGAAGAATTCCAAAAAAAATATGGAAGGATTCTTCTAATATGGTCATTAGCTGTTGTCTTAAAATTGTCTTTGTGCATTGCCTCACAGCTGTATTTGTTCAAGTGTGTGTATGTGCACCGTTTTTAGATTTTTTTTCTTCTTATTTCTATGTATGTAACTTTTAACACAGCTTGGGATGTTTTTACTAGAATGACTTGCTTCAACTATTCCAGCCATTTGGGGTCATCACCAAGCTTGTGATGCTTCATGCCAAAAATCAGGTTTCTTTTGTTTACATATCGTATTGTTAGCTGTATATGTTTGAAACTGAACCCAAAAGCAAGAACTTAAATGCACTGTGTACTTGCCACATCTGCAGGCACTCCTCCAAATGGAAGATATCCCTTCAGCTGTCAATGCATTGCAATCCTACACGAGTGTTCAGCAAAGCATAAGGTATTATGATATAAGAAACATTGGTGTTTCGGTTTTGGGATCTGCAATAAGTGTAAAATGTCTTCTTTATCTGCATGGTTTTCAAGGTGGCAGTCATTTTTCTTGATTCTATCTCCAGGTTTTGATTCATGGTTCAATTTTCTTATTGTGACATCTAGGGGAAGGAATGTTTATGTTCAATTCTCATCGCATCAGGAACTAACAACTATGGATCAGAATTCTCAAGGCCGAGTGGATGAGGTTAGTACTGATATTGGCACTTGTTGGTATCTGTGGAAAAGATGGTTTGAAAGGAGCCATCCTTCTATGGCAACAATTGTGTTTGGCCTTTCTCGGCTAGCAGAACAGATTTTTTTACATGAATAGTGGCCTTTTATCTGTTAATAGTGCCTTTTAAGCCAAGGATTTAATTATAACATTGAGGGGTATAGCTGCGTGCATTTGGATTATGTGTATTGGTCTGTCTCTGGAGGAAGCAATGGCCATTTAAAAATTTATTTCCAAAGTACTCATAAATCTTCTGGAACTTTGGTCAAATTGCAAGTTGATACATATTGTCAAATATCATCCAACAATTAACTAAAAACTTTCTGCATCACTTGCTTTTACTGAGTTTATCACCGTTCACTATATTCTATGGATTACCTTTGTATTGTTCTGTTTGTGTGAACTCCATGTGTCTCTTAAAATGAGAGAGAGAGAGAGAGAGAGAGAGAGAGAGAGAGAGAGAGAGAGAGGAATACCAAGAATTATAGAAGGGAGATAAGTGGTGAGGAGAAGGCATTGACGAGAGAAGAGAGAGATGGGATGAGACAGAGAGAAGACAGCAAAAGTTGAAAGAGAGAGGTGAGGAAAAACAAGAGAGCACATAACAACATAGGAAGTTAAGATGATACAGAAGAATACTCGTCTTTTTCAAATTTTAATTGAATTTTTATTCATCTTTGTGGTGTCCCATGTTATAGCCATGATGCATATTTACTTGCTGAAGAAAATCCAAAAACTTATTGATATATCACTTATACTATCTGACATGGTGAATAAGTATGATTCAAATTTGATTATCAAGACCATTACATATTATTCAAGTGATTTTTTTCAACAGGCATATGGTATCCAAATGAAAATATCACAGAAGGATCATGTAAAATCTCCTTGTGTCACTGCGCCACCAAATATCTAAATAGCCATCATCTTACCATATTTCCTGCCTCAAATCGAGTGCATACGCATCATCGATACCAGCACCACTATTATTATCACAAAAAAGGTGGGTCTTATAGGCTAACTGCTGCTTGAGTATTTGTCACTGTGATGTCAAACCTTTGCCAGCTCCATTAGTATTGGGTGCCATTTGTTAATATGTTCTTTTGGAAAATATGCCCCCCTCACTCATGCTTTTCATAGAAAGTCAACAAATTTCTTGTATTTAATTTTGAGCATTTATAGTTGTTTTCTCCAAATGCTCCCCCATGGTCAGACCAAATTCCAAAGTGTAGAGTTCGGGAATAATGGATGGATCTGGATATGGGCTGCATTATCAGATGCTAGTCATCCATGTATTTTGATGAAAATAATTTAGTGGTGTCGTACATGACTAACTAAAAAGAACATTACAAATGGACTACTGGTAAATTTCTATCTTGTTCTCCCTTTTTTGTATGATGGTTTCTTTTTCTATCTCCTTGCATCTATAGTTTGTTTTAGTGGTTTCTATATGTTTGTGGGAAATTACTTTTATATGAGTAGTTGTTTCTCCTTTTCTCCATCTATTCTTCACTGTTCATTCTCTTCTTTCTCGTTCTCTGTCTCTCTCTCATCTCTATTCTGGTCTGCTGCTGCGCACTATCCGGATGCACAGCCTAATCGAATTCTCTTAGTTACAATTCATCAAATGCTATATCCGATGACCGTGGAAGTGCTGCATCAAGTGCTTTCTCCTCATGGATTTGTGGAGAAGATCGTCATGTTTCAGAAATCAGCTGGTCAGCTTCTTCAACTGTTCTTTCTCTCTTTTTCTCAATTTCAACTCTTATTTTAACCCATGAGGATATGAGATGTTAGGAACTTGTTTCTGTTAAAAAGGTTCATTAACATTTGCATTTTGACATGGTCTGCACATGTAATGGTTTGAGTTTTTTACCTTTTAAATGTTCAATGTTCATATTTTCGTAAAGTTATGCTGGGAGTGTTTCTTTGTATGTAATTTCTGCATTAAAATACTGCAAAGATGCTATTCACCCACCAATTTTTTCATAAAACTTCTATATTTTCTGTCTGCTATTTTTTTAATTTTATTTTTGTATGTGCAAATTGTAGGTTTTCAAGCCCTTATACAGTATCAATTACGCCAAAGTGCTGTCTCACCAAGAAACACTCTTCAGGTCTGTAGTTCATACTTTGTTCTGTAAGGTTTTTTGGAATTGGACAGATTGTTAGATATGTTTGCTGGTTTGGCTTCTTGGCAAAAGTTTTAGCTCTCAGAATTTCTTTGTAGGGGCGTAATATTTACGATGGTTGCTGTCAGCTGGACATTCAGTTTTCCAAGTAGGCTCCAACTTTCTAGCTATTTTTGTGTTTTTGTGTGTTTGTACTGCCGTGTCTGTGTGCATACTTGCTAGTGGATTTCCTCTCGCCTCCCCCGCCCAAAAAAAAAAAAAAAAAAAATTATGGTGAATATTTTATTTATTATTCCCTTTTATGTGATCCAGCCTCGATGAGTTACAAGTGAACTACAATAATGAGCGCTCAAGGTGGGTTAGTTGCTGAATGAATTTGTTTTTCGTTTTTTAGGATTTCACATATGAACTCATCTCTTCTCATTGCACCATTTAAATAATGCTCCTGAGTTTGTTCTCTCGTTGTATAGGGATTTTACAAACCCATCTTTGCCTTCAGAACAGAAGGGAAGATCCTCACTAGTGTGTTCCAATGTTTCTTTTATTTTTCTTTGAATCATGGATGATATAGAATTTCTTGTCCCCCATTTTGCTTTCTGGTAATAAATTTATGTTTATATTTGTTGCATGGAGGACCAGCCTGGGTATGAAGATGCAGGAAACATGTATGCCCTTCAAGCTTCTGGAGCCAGGGCAGGTACTTAATTTGACAATCACACGACCCCTGCCTTTGTTTCAATAAATTTTTGTGATTTTCAACCACTTTCTGACATATATTTTATCTTTCTGTTTTCCAGCTGGATTTCCACAGGTGGGTATTGGTTTCATGTTATTGGTCTCTTCTGAGATTTATTCCAGAGCTGAAAATTGGTCTTCATGTTATTGGTTCCTTATGAGATTTATTGCAGAGCTGGGGAATTTGTCTCCTGTTTGCATCTTTGAATGATTATATGGACATCTAGATGCTTACTTCTCTTCGTTGTTTCAAACCCTGCATCTAAAAGAGTTGCACTATGTTGCATGTGTTAAGCCTAATTGGTGACAACTACTTTCATACTCTCACATTGGTCTCCTGCCTGCATTTAGCTCCTGTTTGGTGGTATTCATCATCGAATTGTAGTCATTGAGTTTGACGAATAATATGAGGGGCCTGGGATTCTTTTACTAGGAGATTGCTATTGCATGAGGCTTATAGGATGGTTGCCACTGATTTGGGGTTTCTTCATCTTTTTGTGCTGCTTGGGGCATTCTATTTTCGTCTTAATCACTCAAAGTTAATTTAATATAATTATTAGCTTTATCTTGTTCTATGGATGTACCTGGTGTGGAAAGTCGGCAAGACATTTATGTGACTTGATTTTATTTGGTTCCTCTTGTAGATGGGTAATGCTGCTGCCATTGCAGCTGCTTTTGGAGGAGGTTTGCCTCCTGGAATAAGCGGGACAAATGACAGGTGCACTGTGCTTGTGTCTAATCTAAATCCTGATGTAAGTTCCAACAACCCCGCAGCGCCCCCCCCCCCCAAAACCCAAAAAATATATATATATACTTATACTTTCCCCATTTTTTGGGGGGGTTCAATGAAGGGCAAAGGCTACTCTCTGATCTCAATGGTTTGGGTTCTGTCCCATCCTTCATTTTGGTAACATATTAGTTATTTTATTTCATCTTTTGTAATTTCCATCTCAGAGAATAGACGAGGATAAACTTTTCAACCTGTTCTCCATCTATGGAAACATTGTGAGAATCAAACTTCTCCGTAATAAACCGGATCATGCGCTAGTTCAGATGGCTGATGGCTTCCAGGCTGAATTAGCTGTACACTTCTTAAAGGTTTGACTCTTTATGTTCATTTTATTATCTTTTGTTTTCCCTCTTATTTACTAGTTGCTATCATGATGCTTGATTTTGTGGGATATAATTCAGTTTGTCACTCAAAAGTGATGAAAGGAAGTTAGAATGCTAGATAAGTGATTTTTTTGGCATGTGAGAATTTGCATTGTCATTGAGTAGCACAGTCCTGTTTCGTTTGTTGGTCTGTGTTGAAGGCTTGAAGCACACTTGATCTTGAAGAATTTGGTTGGCTATGTTATTTCTTGACCAAGCAATATTCTTTAAGATCTCATGTGCTCAAATGCTTATTTCTTGGTTTAGTTTTACAAAGTGGAACTTGATCGTGATCTTCACCAAAATTTTAGAGAGCACCAAGTATGAAGTGAGGTGTGTCATTTCACCCACTTTTCAGGTCTGTTGTAGCTTTAATGCATCAAGTTGTAAGCTGTTTGATTTTTATTTCATAATAATAAAATTAGGACTTAAAATTAATCATAACTTGTAAAATGGTAGACATTTCAGAGGCATTTAGACCTACGATGGGTGATTCAACAGAGCACGCAAAACATACAAACAATCATGAACCATAATTAGGCAATTTGAGAAATAAAGTCATTAATACTTTTGATGATTACAAATTCCAGCAGTGATGAATCCCCCCAGCTGCAAAAGCGGAAAAAAAAAAAAAGAGAGAGAGAGAAAAGTAAAGAGAAAGCAAATGATAAAGGTAACTATATCATGTTTCGTAGCTCAAGTGACTAGAAGATTCAAGATAGTAATGGTACCTATATCATGTAAAAAGTTAACAGCATAAAGAAGAGAATAATGGAAACATATACCTTGAATACCACCAGGGAAAAAAGAAACAGAACTAGAGTTTTTTTAAACTATTAATTTTTGGAAATTCCTGATCTTTTTTTGGTACAAATAATTAAAAGTTAGGAAAAATACTGTACTTAACAGTCTTTACCTCCCCATTTGCTGGAAAGCCTGGAATTGAGAATTGAGCTAGAGCAATGAAGTAATACTTTAAACTATGCCAAGTATCATCTTGTTAGGCCCTAATTTTTATTTTTCATTTGGCCTCTGTTGAATATGATGGCCAGGTGGTGCTTGCTTGAAGTTGAACCCCTTGAAAATATTGAACAAAAGTTGATAAATATTATCTTCTTTTAAAGTGAGTTGACTTCCTAGTTGACAATTGATGAAATTTCCTAGTCAAAACAGATATGAACTCGCAGCTGAGTATATTGCTGGAGGGCTAGAGCATCTTATGGTACGAGGCGAGTAGACGGTGTAACAAGGTTCATGTAGCAGGCTGCAAAAAGCTGTGAGGGGCTTTATTGGTGGAGTTGACTTTGTTGTTGGATAATTTGAACACATATTTCTATTGTTTTGGAACTTTCCTTCTCATCGGACAGTTTGTATTAAATTTCATCTAATTTGTTGGATAGGGAGCCATGCTGTTTGGGAAACGATTGGAGGTTAACTTTTCAAAGCATCCAAACATTACAGCTGGTGCTGATACACCCGAGTACTCGAACTCAAATCTCAATCGGTTTAACTGCAATGCTGCAAAGAATTATCGTTACTGCTGCTCCCCAACCAAAATGATCCACCTGTCCACCCTCCCCCAGGATGTCACTGAGGAGGAGATAATGACCCACCTAGAGGAACACGGCACCATTGTCAATACCAAGCTCTTTGAGATGAATGGTAAGAAGCAGGCCCTTGTCCTATTCGAAAATGAGGAGCAGGCCGCTGAAGCCCTTGTGTGCAAACATGCCAGCTCCCTTGGGGGTTCAGTGATCCGAATCTCCTTTTCCCAGTTGCTGACCATTTAGGACGCTTGTACCAAAATGGTAACAAGGAGTAACAGTGGTGAACAAAGTTTGTGTGCCAGTGGTGATCCTTTTAATTTCGTGCTTCTTCTAATTCTGATTTTATTGTTCATGTAGTGGTGGAATGCTCTTTGATTTTGTACCTTTGACGACTCTTCTCAGGTTTATGTGTATGTACCAGGAAGTCCTGAGTTTGCTTTTGATGTGGGGGAAAAATTTGTTGTTTGTAGATTTGCTAGTTTTGTTGAGTAAAATGGGAAGGGAGCATTTTCTTGCCACTGAGAGATCCATTGCTCGTCATTGTTGTATATATCATGTAGAGCTGGTTAAACCATTAGTGTGTTCTTTTCCTAATCCAAATCTAATTTGTTCTATCAATGAATTTGTGAAGTATTCACAGTTCTTTGCTTGTTCAATCTCAAATTTCTTTTGATTCGATCTTCTTCTTTTTCTTCTTCTTCTTCTTCTCTCCTCTTCTCTCTTCTCTCTCTCTCTCTCTCTCTCTCTCTCTCTCTCTCTCTCTCTCTCACACACACACACACACGTTTGTTTACTGTGGCTCTTTTTTGCTAGTTCCTACATGGTTCTGCCTCCTGCAGTGCAATCTCTGTTGATAATTTTTTATTTATTTCAATTGATTCCTCACCATTATCATCTATTGAACAACAAATTCCTACATCCCATAGGCCCTGTACTAGAGCAATGGACGGAGTTTCTCGCTGCTATCCTCTATGGAACAACAAATTTTGGCATCCCGGTGGCCCTATACATGTATGTTTCAGTCTTGGCTGAGATATGAACTACAACAAATAAACAGGTGATGATTGTATGGACACAGCGTCCTTGCTCTCAAATAAACGAGAAGAACTAGTAAAATCGTGTTCACAGTTATTATGATTGTATGACGACTTTCCCTATTGTGGATTTAGCATTTTTTTGTTATAAAAATAAATATGTTTTGTTCAAAAAATGAACATATTAGAGGAAGGGCTTCAACCTCCGTCCTTGTGAACCGTCCGCTACACTCTTCCAAAATTCTAGGTTCTTAAGCCTCTTAGATTTCCAAAACCACTAGGTTCCTGGTCCCTGAGGAAATCTAATTAATGTAAATGGGTGTAAATAAACAAAAGATCAAACTGAATGCTGAAAACAGAACATTAGCCAACTAAAATTGCCAGCCTTATAAGGGCTACAGAATCATGACGGTAGGCCCTTAAAAGTGACTTCCTGTTAAAGGGTACATCTTCATTGCCACGGCCAACATCTTCAATTGCTTGTGTTAAGTAGCTTTTGCTCTGGAAGCAGCAGATACCGCTTAGTTGCCAATCAAAACCTAAATGAAGTCCTAACATAGTCCAAAGAAGCTGTTTGCATATCATCTGGACCAGAAAGATGGGCTCCCTGGGGCACTGCCCAGAATATCGATCACACTACTCAGAGAGAGAGAGAGAGAGAGAGAGAGAGAGAGAGAGAGAGAGAGAGAGAGAGAGAGACAGAGAGAGAGAGCTACACCAGTGGTACATTGAATGTTAATATTTCCCATAACATCTCTTCTTTCTACACAAAGGGAAAAAAGAATTAAAACAACTACGAAGTAGTAAAATACACAAGGTAGTATGATTACAACAAATTTGCTAAAGAGAACCCTTACATGCTCTAAATAAGTCATGATGCAACCCTGTAAAACTAGACAAACCTCCAAATCAACCATCCTTCCAACAAACATATCATTTGAACATATGTCCTCAGAATCGACAAGATTATGATCAGCTGGATGCAATATCACTGGTCCTGCGCATACTGCACAAATTTTCCTTTTTATATCATTCTGTTCAGAGGGATCTTAATATTCTGACTTGGAATCCTTTATTTTGGAGCAATCACCTGAGGCATCGTCATACCGACAGAAACAATGATCTCTGGATTACACGGAGGGAAAAGGAGAAAAGTTAACAAAATAGCACAAGAATGCAATAAGAATTTCGTCAATAATTTGGTATAAAATAAAAATTCGCATCACATACTGTGAAAATACACAATATTCTCACTTCTCAGACAAACCCCAAGTATGGGGGTCATATAAATCATAGAGTAAAAGTAACTGCTTTAGCTGACCATCAAATTTAAAACCCAGGAAGAAACTGCATTTGCAATGTAGCATAGCCTTATGTTGCAGACCACATCTTATTAGAAGGCCTAATGGCTAACTGAAGATATATTCATACAGGCTAGTACTAGATGGAGGCAAAGCAGCAAACTAACCTATGCCTTCTCGAATAGACAAATTTGGGCGTATGATCTCCTTAGAATTGACCAGAAATATGTCGCCAATGTATAAATGATTGGTTGGGACATAAACACTGCATAATTCTTCATCCCCATTATCCTTCTGCAATTGAACAATTGATAATCACATCAAAGAGAAGCAAAAATAATGCCAAATGTTTATTATCTCCATGATGAGACAATCAAAGTGCAGCAGATTTCTACAGTAAGAGTGTAGGGGGGAAATTGCATATCAGAAAACAACAATTCAGATATACTTTTTGCCTTTTGTGCAAGCTTTTGGTGATCTTGATAGGTCTCAATGATACCCTGTTGATGTCAGCAAACTATTAACTGCTATTCAAGAGGACTATACTAGCATCAAAACATGATCATTGACTGAGACAATGATGTATGAGTATTGCACTAGCAAAGAGACATGGTCACCAACAGAGAGAAACATGTATGTGCTACTCTTTATTTGTCCTTTTTGGACCTTCTGCTTAACAATCTTTTCCGATATCATGGAACTTATCAAAAAAAAAAAAACAAATTCCTCGTCATGGAAAACATTCTAGTGGCCAAGCAAAGAGCCCTTTTTTGTTTTTTCTTGGATGAGTGAAGAAATAAAGACTGTCAAAATGGGGGCAGAACCCATGCAATGTACACCAGAGCAA
This sequence comes from Euryodendron excelsum, assembly GCA_033060915.1. Classification (NCBI taxonomy): domain Eukaryota; kingdom Viridiplantae; phylum Streptophyta; class Magnoliopsida; order Ericales; family Pentaphylacaceae; genus Euryodendron; species Euryodendron excelsum. The sequence goes on along the minus strand of CM065389.1, from coordinate 12,335,658 downwards.
AAAAATAAAAATAAAAACTGAGCCCCAACCCAAAGTCTCCTAAGAAATCTACAAAAGCAACCAAAGAAAAGTGCAGTCTTCTTGATAACTAAATAACAGGGAGGACTCAATTGCTTCAGCTAGTAAATCCACGCTAGATCCTTTAAACGACCTTGTAAGGGGCATACTAAACACAACAAAAACTTAAAAAGAGGCACAGCCAATAACAGCAGCTTGGCCTTTTCTCCAAACCCCTTCCCACATTCAGAATGCCTCTCCCACAAACTAGCCATCGCTGCATCACAAAGAGCAATAATAACAGGCACCATAACCCCAGGGCATACCAACGCAAGAAGAGACGATTAACAGACTCCTTAATCCTAGTACAACACCAGTTCAGAAAATGATGAATAAATAACTCTTTTGTACCATACAAAATTAGATGGCAAGAAATGCTAATAATAACACTTTTGACATGTAAAACCCCCCTGCCGAAAAACAAACTTCTTGACATAACACAACAATAATTGAGAACACAGTGAAGTCCTCAAGGTGGCTCCGGCATAAAATTGAAAAAAATAATCTAGGAAAGGAATTTCAGGTACCTGAAGAACTACTGATGATGTGATAAAACCAAATGCATATTCACCAATACGAGGATGACGGATGATTGCAACCTCTTTAAAAGCAGTGGTATTTTGGTCTGTATCAAAAAAGACAGCATCCATTACAGAGTCAACTAGAATGCAGAAAGGCTTTTTCAATGTTTAAAACAAGTAAAGCCCAACCAAGTACAAGTTTTAAAAACTAGGTAACACCAAGAGAAGAACCAGTTTCAGAATTTCATTCCGACTTCACAGTATGAAAGAACATATGTACACATAGATATGGATCTCTTGAGGCATTATTGTTTTTAAATAATTTATTTGAACTAAACCACAAAGCTAATAAGACAAGATTTCTAGAACTATCCAAACTAGAGTTCATCATATAATTACTGCAAGACTTCAAACAAAAACCTTAGGCCCCTTTGACTAATAAATCTATGGAAGATATTGCAAATCCATTACCATTCAAATAGCTGTAGATGGATCACCGCTCTGCAGGAATGAAAGCAAGTTCAACAAAAAGTATATAAAATGATAAGAGTGGACGACCAAGCCACTCAAGTTCACTTACATAGTATTATTTATTTTTTTATTACTTGTTTATTTATTCATGCAATGTTATTGTTTAAATCAGTAACACAAGTTCACTAATAGTGAGACGCTAAAGAAGCATGGGTACGGGCACACAACACAGACATGACACAACATAATGATTTTCAAAAAATGCAAAACGCGAGACACAACAGAGTGAGGATACGGTAAAAATATATATTTTATATGTCATGTAAAGGAATATTTCACTCAAAGATAATTAAAATTTGCAAAATAACACTAATTAAAATTGAAAACCATATATTCCATAGCATAAAGGTCAAAATAGGTATAAAATCACACTGTTTTTATTTAACAATTAGATCCCAAGTTATTTTTCTCAAACTTCCAACGTGTTTTGTGCGTGTTTAGGGGATGAACATGTGTGACCCCAATTCCAAAATGTTTCCAATTCTAAAATTTTTTAAAAAGTAATAAGACATGTTTGGGCATATATCATACACGCGTTTGGGAGTGCCCGACACAGACTCGACATCTTCTTAGAAATGTCCATGCTTCTTAGGTAATATGCTAGAACTAAATTTCTGCTTTTTGATACCTGAATAGCATTCAAATGTTCCCATCTCAGATGGATGAACAAGAAACTCTGTTTGAAGAACCAACAAGATGGCCTTCAGTACTAGAACATAACCACTTTTCTGGGTGCCTCCAGAAAAGGAAGCCCCTGATGGAGTTAAGCGTCCAGCAAGTACTTTCTTTTTCCAGTGTAGTGTCACAACCAGACTACAATACCAAACACCTAAAGATCCCATCAATTAATAGAAAGATAATCCTGCTAAAGGTTTTCTACATGAACCATAGACCCTATCAAACTACAATGATAACTATAGGACTTCACCTTTATATGAACAGGTAACTCAACCCTTTGGAGTAAACGACCTGAAACTCCAACAAGTCACTGACCCATCCCCCAAAACCCAACAAAAAATAAGAAAAGGAAAAGAAAAGACAAATGAACAATAAATACAGAAGAACAAAAGAAAAAGAACCTCCAAGTCATTTGAGAAGACAAAGAGAAGCCAGATAGCAATAACATTGCCATGTTCCACAAACTTATGTACACACTATATTTATGTATCATCTGATCGCCCCCATGACTCAAGATGTTTAAAACTCTTTACTTCCCTCTATCTGTACAACACCTTCTTATTTACTTGTTGCAACATTTGCAATGTTCCAGATTAAGCTGCCCCTTGCTAATTAAAAACCATCTCACAACATTTAAATCAATAATTATTTAAATAACAATAATTATAAATGAACATATCCAACATGAGGCTGTTGATCTAAAAAAAGTGAGATGTACAAACATGTCGAAAAGAAACAAATAGTGATGATGATCAAACCAAACCATATTAATTAACAGCTAATACATCACCATTTTACATTGTCAGTGCAAATTTAACAGATATTAACTTCAACCATTTCTCCTGTGACAGCATTTTACATAAGGACGTTATTGCTACCCTGACTAGTATGCTGGAAGCTGAATACCACAAGTGACCTGCATTCAACTGTATGTGGCTTTCCTAAATCTTATTAAACAAGTAACTATTAGGTAATGATTAGACTGAGAAACCAAAAGCAGCAGACACTACCTGGAGAAATAGCAGAACTAATTTGCTTGGAGGCTGAGTACAAGTGTTTTACGAAGGGCATTCGCTTTATAAACCATTCTCCAAGCCAGAAAACAGTGCCACCCAACCATGATGAGGCAAATATACCGATAAAGAATATAAAAACTAATGATGTTAAAAATCCAAGGCCTGCACCAGGAGTAGCAAAATTTTAAGAATCAATAAAACAAAAAACAGAGAAAGGAAAGGGAAAAAAAAACAGAAGATACTTCGATAAATAATCAATAGAAGTAAATAGTGATGAAACCATCCATGCAGAAAGCAAATCTTTACTTATGAAAATGGGGAAGTCATATTACCCAGTTCAGAAGATTCCAAAATGCATTATCCCAAATCTCCACAATCTATTACAGTGTGTTATGCATTCAACTACTACCCATTGACAAACTTGGAAGATTTCAATAGAACATTGACAAACTTGGAAGATTTCAATCGAACATTTCACATCATCAGACGGGTGCATTAGACCCCCCCCCCCCCCCCGCGGCGGGGGCGGGTGATGTGAAAGGTCAAAGGTCAAAGGTCAAATGGTATGAAAAGGTATGCCAGTCCAACCCATCAGATGCCATCCGCTGACTTTTGCTCAATAGAAGCCTATGTGAGACCTAATACATAACTAGTGAGTGTTCATTAGTAAACCATGCTTCATAATTTTCACATGTTTTACCCTGGTATTATTTTTAAGGTGGGCATCATCCACTTTCTTTGACACTGATACCTGTATAGCAGTTCATTTTATTTTTTAGGTCTCTCACATGACCCACGATTTGGAGCTGAGAATAAGAATTAAAAGTAGCATCCCCCAAACATCATTAAAGGAAGAACATTAAACATGGTTTTGATGGCTTACCAAATATGTCAATTCCAAGCCTTTCATATATGGGACTGAAGAAACCATCTACAAACTGAACAAACCACCATGTGACAAAAAAAGTAACAGCTACAGGAAAGAGAACCACACTGCCATTCCACAATTCAAGCCAGAGTCACAATAAGAAGGAAAAGGAACTCTAAACAGATAATAATAATTATAATAATTTATGGCTAAAGCTGATTACCATCCAGTCATGAACTTCTTTGAAACCCAACTCTGGAGAACAGCATAGCAAGCCTGATCAAATGATACAGTCAATGCCATATGACATGCACAAAAGTCCATTTTATACACTATTTCAACATTTATGCATATAAAGTGCTTCTGTAATTGTATTTTATATTGTACATACACAAAGACATGTCTGAATCCCAGGTCATGTCTGAATCCCGGTCATGTCTCTGCTCAAAATGGCACTTCTGCTCTAACTCTTCCAATCTAGCTTCTCCTTTGAATAGATAACCAAACTAAAGAGACACTAAAAATCTAATATGACCTCATGTGGGACTCACAACAAAATAAATAATGGATAACAACAAGACATGAAGTTACTGAGGGAAGCCAAAATAAGAAAACAAAATAAACCTGATAACAAAATCCCTGACAGGTTACTATGGTTAGAGTCATCCCACAACTGAATTTTGAGAGATGATAGAGGACCTTATGACTTTTTGTTTGACACAATCCCACTGGATGTCCAAATCACTCTAAAGCTTACAAAATGATTGCATTGGTGACAGAAGTGCATATAGGCATGAATGCATCTTTTTCCCCAAATCTTGAAACAAGCATATTTTATTGCACAAATAAGACCTAATCATTTTTTTTCTCACTGAGCTAATACAAAACATTCCTGATGGGAACATGAGTCTCAATTGGAGAATTTGTATGAAAACGATCATGCATATACGAAAAAGGAAAAAATCATAATTGGATCTACGTTCTACTATATTCCACAATTTAGTATCTTCAATGCCAAGCCTTGAACCGACAAACCACCTTTCCACCCTCTGGCACTGAAAATTTGTATTGTTTTTGGGACAGTTGCTCTTTACTGTCAAGATGGTATTTACTAGGTAGCCCCAACATCTAATGCAAAGTGACAGAGTCACCCTCCACATTTGAACCTCATATTTCTTGATAATCTGCTTGTTTTCATTTCAATCTTGTCTCCATCTACCTCAATCCCTAAATTACATTTCAGGAGCAGTCCAGAGACCGCTCTTAATGCAAAGAAAATGCAAGCTTTGGGGATATAAAAACTGTTGAATTTATTAAGGGGCCTGTCATTATTTTAATCTGCAAGAGGGGAGTTCCTTGCTATATATTTCTTTGTCACTGGACACACAAAAGATGAAGTAGTCGCAAAACAGTTGTTTGTCTTCTAGCATTGGAAAGATTGTATCTGGGTTTTGAATCTTGATAGTAGACCAATAACCCTGATTTCTGATCCAACAGCCCTCCAACATTGTCCAATTTGTTACAACTCCATGCTGATCCACTATCAATACTATGAGTACACACAGAAAAGGCATAAACATCAAAAAGTAGACCATCTAGCCTAGAGAAAGTTCATGTCACCTAAGATTCCTAAAAGGCTATGATGGAAAGACTTTTCCTAATGACCAATGTTCAATGAGTTCAACAGTTATTCTTCAATTAAGTGTTGGGATTGATGATGCAATATGTACTTAAGTTACATATTACTCTAAGCTCAAGCTTTTCGATTAGTCAGTTACTAGCACATATTATATTTCTCTCTCCAAATGCACCGAAAGAGACAGACAAAGAGGAGCTGTCCTCCAACCATCCCATTTGCTCTATTGAAGAAAGGAACCATTCCAACCCTCAACCAAATCAAGACAAATCTAAGCATAGAAGAGGATAGATCTAGGGATGGCAACTTGATTTGGCTACCCAAATGGGACGGGTTTGGGATGCATTCAAACAAGGTAGAGATGGGTTCAGGTATACGAAAGTGGCAAGCCAGGTTTGGATCAAGGACGAGATTGAGGGTCTGCACCCCCAACAACCTCACACTGATTAAGTAGGGTTTTTTTTTTTTTTTTTAAAAATATCCTGATCAAGTAGTGATTTTACAAAAATACAACTCCTATATCTGATGCTCCTAGAGTCTAGACCTTTTGTTTAAAAGATACAATTCTAAATATGGTGGTATTCAAATACAGCTATTGAGTTATCTCCGAAATTAGCTAAGGTTATAACTTATGTCCTCCCTAATCACACTTGAATAATTGTAAGAGAAAATGACAATCTAAGAAGTATAGACACAAACACGACACGTTTCAGACACCCTGACACGTCAGTTTTTAAAATTTGCAGGACTGGTGCAAACATGGCAAATATGTATATATATATATATATGTTCGTTTATATTACATATATAAATATATAAAAATATTTTATTCAAAAATAATAAAAAATTCAAGATAACACTAAATAAAATTAGAAACCATTTATTCCATGTTTTAAATATTAAATTAGGTTTACTATTACATTGCTTTGTTTTACAATTGGATCCCAAGTTATTTTCTTCAAACATGTTACGTGTTTTATGTGTGTCTAAGTGAGGGACACATGTGTCCCAAGTGACGGACACGTGTGTTGTCCGAAGTGTATTTAATTGTAAAAAAATAAATAAAATAGTAGGACACAATTCGATGTGTGTCTAACACGTGTTGATAAGTGTTCAACGAATGTCGTATCTTTTTAGAAGTCTGTGCTTTTTAGAGGATAATTATCCAATCCAACTCCAAGGCCTTGTTTTCAAAACATTTTAGGGTTTGCCATACTTCCTCTTCTCCTAGGAAAGCGTGTCTATGCCTGATGCTTAAAAATGATTAACGTACTAGTAAATGGGATAAAATCTCCAATTTCGTTCAATGGTTCCATTTATTAACTTCAAGTGCATAAAAGTGCATGTGACCCATGCAATGGAAGGGAATGTCCAAACAAGATTCTCTAGATCTCGCAAGATTTTGGGAATCTATCAGGATCTGTTGACGGAATCAGTCAACTGTTAACATAACCATAGCACCTGGCATATGCATAAACTCTAGTTTTGTTTGGAACTTCCCAAATTCTGCAATTTAATGCATTGAAATATGATATGCATTCATAATTATCCATTGGGATGTCCATTGGGATGTCCATTGGGATGTCCGACATTAGCAATTAAGAATAATTAGAATGAATAGAAACATTGCAGGAAAGTAAAATGCAAAGCATCAATCGTCTCATGAAAAACTTGCAAAAGATAATCGATTCTTAAATTGAATTGCATGAGATGGCTAGTTATTGATAATCACAGTTTCGGAAACAAAGCAGATCCATGAATCTTGGGGTTTTGCGATGGTAACGCAGTTATAGTGGACTCTGGGCGAGTCATAAATAAGCAGGCGTTGTATATGAACATATATATGTAGATGCACTTGTCTGAGTTTGTGTGTAGAGAGAGACAGAGAGAGAGAGAGAGAGGATTGACCTTGCGAGTGGAAGAATTAGGGGAACTAGGAGGAGACTTCACAGGGTCTTCAGGATCGTTGACAGGGTCACCTTGACACCCAGCACCGGACGTAGATTCCCTATCTTCTGCCATTTCACTCTCTCGCAGTGTCACAGAGAGAGAGAGAGAGAGAGAGACTATGAGAAGATCTGTTGGGCGGGTTGAGGACTCCGATATGTTTTGGTTCTCACCATTGACCGTTTTGGAATTTTGTTATTTTTTTGTTTTTGTTTTTAAATTTTGGGAATATTGTTGTTTTTGCTCTATTTTTACCTTTTACTAGCCAGAGTTGAGAATATAGTAATGCTATACAATCTTTTACTAGGCGCTTATTAATTACAAAATTATCATTGTTATATCATTCTAGTAGAGAAAGAATAACATTTTGCTTGAGGATTTTTGGTTGCTCCAAAATTTGTAGTACACACTATATGATTATTTTTCTGAATTTATGATAAAATAGGAGAGTCTTAGATAATTTGTTATTTTTATAAAGGTCATACAATAGCAACACTTTAAAATTATTTATTTATAAATATTATCTTCTTAAATATAAGAAATCAACAGAGTTTAAAAATAGAAAAATCGGTGTTTTCTTTTTATATATCCATGTCCACATTCTCAAACTTTATTAAATTCGTCACTCTAATTAAAAAATAATAATATAAATTATTAATTTTTTTGAACTAATTACACCAGTAGTCTTACACTTTGGGTCTAGTCTCAATTTTGTTCTTATAATTTTAATTTCAATAATAATACCCTTTAATTTTGTAATAAGTGTCTAATAGGTCCAATTGAAAAGGGTGGTTCACAATTTGAACGGAAATCGAACACGTGCCATGCACGTGAAGGGTAAAATAGTCCAATCACATAATTTCATTCTCTCCTATTTTATTATCTCTACAGATTCTCTCTCCACTGTTGTGTCTTCCACCTCTTCTATTTTTTTCAAAATCTAACCCCGGCCCCTTCCCCCACCCCAACAGTGTCACCTACACCGACTATCCTCCACACAGTCACCATTGTCTCGACGCAGCCCCGCACACTTTCAATAGCCTCCTTTGTGTGTATATATAAAAATGGTGAGCAGTGAAAGAAGTAGACCCACTTTCTGTTGCACTTCGTGACAAAAACAAAAACATAGCTAGACCCAATTTTCACCCAATTGATTGAAATGGGTTTAATTTTTAGAGAGAGAAAATTAGTTGGCTTCAATAATTTTCATTTGGTCTCTGTTTTTCTTAGTCCCAGTTTTGAAGTTTGGTTTAAGCTATTGAATTTCTACTGTGAAAATGATTTTGTGAACTCAGTGGTATCTTCATTTTAAGCTATTGAATTTCATTTGGTCTTCCTCATTGCCAGCAATTGCTCTGCTGTGAGCTTTAATTTTCTAAATTCAATACTTTAATTTCAATGCATTAGTGGGTCTCTGTTTCCTTTATTTTTCCTTTGTTTCTTTTAGTTATTTTCAACCTCTTTTAATACCCTTTTTTTTTTTTTGTCCACCTCTCTCTTCCATCTCTATATTACATGTATATATATATATATATAATAGATGCATATATGTATACACACATACATATCTAAAACTTTATGAGGGTGGTGGGGAAGGTGGCGGGACAATGTTTGGGGTGGTGAGGTCACGCCAACCCTGACATTTGGGTTACCCTAATTCGATCTCAAACATGATTACTCCCTTAATATTAATTCATTATAATAAAAAAAAGTCATACAAGTTAAAAAAAAATCAAAATCAAAGACACATTGTGCGTTTAGTTTGAATTACATCAAAATAGTCAAAATCAAAATGTAACCCCAATTAATCGGTTATAGTGTTTTATGATTAACACGATCAGATTCAAAGAAAACAAATTCTCATTACATTTTTTGAAACAAATTCTTCAATTAAGTAATCATACTTTAACTTATCCAATAACTCATTTTCAATTGGAAGAATCCACTTACAAAATGTGTATGTGAGGCTTGCTGTTAAACTTACAAAATCAATTTGGCAACCATTATCCTAATGAATTTGGATATATCATGCTATAATTTAATTAGATTGCCAAGTGCTCAATTTTTTAAGTCACATTAAAAAATTAAAATTTCTTCTGAAAGGGAATCTTCACTGTACATATGAATCATATAGGAAAAGAATTAATAATAAATGTTACATCATACAAAATGTTAGATTCATGTGTGCCAAATTTATAAAATAATAGAAATCTTAAGCCATTACTACTAAATAATTATTTGGAAAAATCCACCGGACCACCTCTTTATAATACTGTAAAAAATTGGATATATAATATATAAAGTCATGAAGCAAAATCAGAAGCTACTGAACTATAAGATAATAAAGTTTTGAAAGAGCTATCACAGTAATTTCGTGAGGTTCGACGATTTGGATTTGTTGCTATAGTAATGGGTTGTTGAACGGCGATTGATGTCGAATTATTAATCAATTTGGTTTCAATTAAAGATTTGGTGATATTATCTTATACTTAAGAAGACAAAAAATCTATATGTCTAAAAGCGGTGGTCCAGTGAAGGTCGTCAGTTGAGAAGTTTGCTATTTTTTTTTTTTTCCCCTCTCTTGCACAAACCTAGTCAATTGCGAGATTTGCAACACTACAACACATGAGAAAAAAACTGTGGGGTCAAACTCTAGTTTAATGAGGTCAAATTTTTTTCTTTATAAGAATTAAAAAAATTTTATTTTTTAGTTTTTTAAAACTTGATGATTGTCCTGGCGCAAGTTGCCCAATCCCAGGGGCTTGTGAGGCTTATTTTAGGACCGGCCTTGGTGGGGGTGATGGGTGATGGGCAATGGGCTGGGAAGGTGGTGGCCCTGGTGGGAGGGTGCTGGTGTGGCAAGCCCAAAATGGGGGTGGCGGGGTTGTTGGCTTGGGGGTGAGAGAATGAGAGGGAAGAAGAAGAAAAAAGAGAAGAGAGAGGGAATGGGCGCTTTTACTAGTTTGCCCTGAAAAGTCCAAAAATGCATAGCACAGGATCAATTTCTGTCTATTTTACTAATAACCATTTTCAATTGGACCCATTAGACACTAATTGTAAAATTAAAGAATATTTTTGTTAAAATTAAAATTACAAGGACAAAATCAAGACTAAGTCCAAAGTGTAGGGACTATCAGTGTAATTAGCTCTATTTTTTTACACTCATGCACTATAGGTAGTTTTACTCGCAACGACTAATTTTCCTCGATAAACTGAAGCGGTCATTTAAAAATATGCTAAGGTGATTCCAATGATTTTATTATTTTATTCTTTTAGTTAAATAACAAAATGTAAAAAGATAATAATTATTGTTTGTTGTGGAATAATTTAGGAATATAAAAACTTGAGAGGATTAGGTGAATGTAGTGCTTGATAGTGGTCAAAAATTACAATTTTTGATACATTATCAGTGTAAAACGAATATTAAAATACGATACGTGTCCATATGAATTGTTTGTTTATGTTATACTTAAATCTTGAAAGATATACGTATCATTTTTATATTTTGCTTGTTTAAAAAACTCTACACTCACATTATTTCAAAACTAAACTCAATTAGAAATATAGTCAGACAAAACAAAAGGAAACAAAAATGGACCTCCCTAGTGCAAACAAACAAATGGCCATTTTAGGGTCAAGACTAAGGTTATTGTAGTGAATTGTTAGGTTATTTAGTTTTTTATTTTATACAAAACTTAAACAAAAACCAAAAAAAATTATTTCAATTATTAGATAAATAACTACTAGAGTAATGATTAAAATTTATCAATAATGAAAAATCATGTTTAGTTAACAACTAACAAAAAATTGGTTTCTTCTACTAGTTTTTAGATTTATGGCTCTGTTGAATACGAAGAAAAAAAAAGAGAAAAAAAAAATTTGATTCCTAGTGTTAAATGCAAAGGAAAAGAATACAAAGAAACAAAGATGAAGATATTTTCTTTCATTTCTTCTCACTTTTTTTTTTTATTTTCTCTATAAAATAAAAAAGAAAATATTCTCTCCAATTTCTCCCTCCCTTCCACTAGTTCCAACCACACTCTCAAAATTCCGAAAGGAAAGCCAGATGAATCGTTTTTGGTGAGTAAATAAAAAAAAAAATAACTCAAAGCAAATGATTTATATGTCTGCATCTTCGACGAAATTCTCCACTCAGTAATCGCTCACTTGGGACTTTGAGTTGGGGTTTTGTATGTGTGATAAAAGAGAGATGGTCTTCAAGAATCGGTTCATTTTGACACGATTACGGCTTGCTTAAAAAGAAACAGGGATATGGGGATCAGTATGGAGTACCGTGATCCGACGCTGGTGGCCCAGAAGGTCTCTGGTGGAATTTATGGTGTTACCACCAGCCAACTTGTCGAATTGGCTGCCGAGACTACGGCTGCCATGACCACAACCACCCTGATTATGCATTGGTATGTACTTGTGCTTGGGTTTGTCTATCTGGGTTGCTGAGTTTTACCCTTGTGTTTGATTCAATCTTTGTGATCACGGCTACGATTCATGTAGTACACAATTTTTATGTTTGGTGTTGACTGTGATTTGTGGGATATTGATGGGTTTGGCTTAGTTGCTAATTTATGAATGATTTCGCTGCTACAGTTGCTGTTTCCAATCTGCATAAGAACATTAGGAAATCATTTTCGAAGATGTAAGTGTCCCTTTTAGCTCATTTTTTTTTCTTGATCTTTTTTGCTTTTTGATATTGAAATGTTACTCTGGAGAAAATTAGTTGTCATGGATGGCTCGTGCAGGATCAAAGTCTTGTACTACCATTTCTATGATGTTTATGAGATTATCATGAAGGTGCTCACTCACTTTCTGATCTTCTTTTTTTTTTTGCTTTTTTTTTCTTTTTGTTGATAAATTTCACTTTCTAAGCTTTAATTAATTTCTGCTATCAAGTTATAGATAAGAAAATCACATTGGCTGTGCTAGTTTGGGGCTAAACTTGATCAGAATCTTTGTGTTAGACGTTCCATTACTCCTACGAGAAGTGCACAATATGCATTTATAGTGTATAAAATAGCAATTTGGATTTGTTTTATTGTTTCCTTTTTTGGGTTTCAGAATGCTGCTCGATTGGACAGTGAGATCCTATATGACGGGTTTTGATTATGACTACTTTGGTTTTAAAACTCTTGAAAGGTATATCTCTATTGAAGGCTGATGGTAAAGTTGTGGAAAGGCCACAACAAAAGTTAAGGGATTCTGTTGGAATCCACAACGATTGCATTGACTATGTTACTAAAACATATCATTTGATGTCTCAGCAATGTTCCACTTATGCTTCATCGACACTTTTCAATGAGGGAACCCCACGGCCTCAACTCTCAAGTATAATCGAACAATTTACCATGATTTAAAGTTCTGATGCTCATTTGTAGTTGTGTACTTTGTTTTGCTGTGTATGGATTCTGGAAGTTGAGTAGTTGTTTGCTTTTGTGCATGAAATACGACAACATTGAGAAAATATATCATACTTTGAAGGATTGTGCTGTTATCAGCAAATCAGCAGGAGGAATTGGTGTCTCTGAGTCTAGTATGCGTGTGACAGGAAGTTATATCCGTGGAACAAATGGGACATCAAATGGCATTGTCCAATGCTTTGAGTCTATAATGATACTGTCTGTTATGTTGATCAAGGGGATGGCAAGAGGAAGGGCATTTCCATGCTTTTCCAACTATGTTCTGCTTTCCCTTGCCTACAGTTGGTATCTATTTGTATTTCTTAAATGATATAAGAATTATGACTCTACCACGATATGTCAGGGAGAAGGTCAACCATTTGGATCTGAAAGCGATTTACAAGTATGGATGATTTCTTTGTCTTAGTTATATGTTTGCAGCATCTTTTTTCAGTGCTAAGACAGTATCACCATATAATATCAGGACTGTGGGAGATCAAACAAAAAACAGTGGTGGATATGGCTTTTGGCTGGGGGGTGCTACTTGGATCAGAGTCAGAGCTCAAGTATTCACATGGATCAACCTGATAGGGGGAAGCTTGCTTCCTTCCATATCTATGCTTTGGTCTAAGGTATAAAAGTCAATACATGTCCTTTTGGGGCATGGTCTATGCTTTGGTCTAGTTTGTCCATCACCAATTACATTGCAAACCATTGTCCATGTTGGTATACGGGTCGGTTTTCAGGCGCCCATGGGCATGCCCAACCCAAGACCCATGAGACCCAAGACCCATGAGAGGTAGTTATTACAACTACCCACTTCTCTTAGATAGTGGACCACTTCTCACCTGCTAGTGGACCACTAAGAGAGAAGTTACATATCTCTTGAGACTCTATATACGTTGTATACAGACCCACTTGAGATTCTATATCTTCTGCTTTGCAGAAACTCTCTCCCAAAACCATGTATTGTGAGAAAGCTCTTGAGTTGTGAACTATGAGGGTGTTATTGGCTTTCAAAGGTTTGATTGCACTTCATCGCAGGTAGATCAACAGTATACACAAGATTCACGTGGAACACATTTGGTTCAAGACTTTCAAGCTTGACTTCAGATTACGCTTCAAGAGGTAAGCCCGGTTAATGCTTCCACAAAGCTTGTAGTGTTTGTACAGTGCTGAGGGTGCTTTTGCTTTTCCTAGGAATCTTGGTTATTCACTTGCTCTTTAGTTGTTTACATGACGGGTGCAATTTACTTGAATGTTGATACGGAGGATGTGATTGGGGACAGGACAGTCTGATTGGCAGTAAATGAGATGGGAGGCAAAAGTTTTAATTTTTTGCTCTTGAAGAATCTGTGTTTTCCATAGTTATCAGAATCAAACCGGACCTGCTGGTTGAACCGGGAACCGGGCCTTGAACTGGTCTAATTCAATTGATTTATTGAAAATGAAATAGAATCGGATTGAACCAGCCCGTATTTTAAAAAATCGGTGAACTAACCGGCTGGCTTTTTAAAAAACCGTTGACCAACTTTGACTTTTTAACCCTCTTTAAAAAATATAATGTATTTGTGGCTCCCAAGTGTTGAACTTGGGAACTAAGGGTAGAATTAAGCAACACTTACCATTGCTCCACTTAATTCCTTGTGTTTTACATTGCAATATAAATTATATTTAACCTAAAACATATATGAATAAATAAAATACATTTAATTTATAAAACCGGTAGAACCGGTTGAACCACTAGTTGAATTGATGAACCGTGAACCGGTAGCCTCACCGGTTTGATGCCCTGTACGGTTCTGATAACTTTGGTATTTTCAACTCTTAAAATGTCTTCATCCACATCATAATAATTTTGATGGAACTCGTCTATCCTTCAGTTGCTGTCTGGTTTATTAATTTTGACCTTGATCTGTAATTTTAGACTAAAACTAGAAAATTGGTCCTATTACTATTTATCATTTGTTATGTTAATGGTAATAGTAGTATAAGTGTATATATTACTTTTTCTGTTTTTTGGACATTCAAGGGTTTGGTGATGGATGCATTATCTGAGGATTCATGCTGCAACTGATGCAATCAAGTTCACTGCCTATACCTTCTTTTTTTTTTGGTGCACTGGAGGCCGAAGCCAAAGGTTCACTGTTTATACCTCTGTATTAACAAATTGGTTATTTAAGTAAAGTTGAAACACTCTATGGAATCACTGTCCCAAGGTTTATAGCTTTGAAGGGCCTGGATCATTTCTTTAACATGAGGCCATTGCCCAAACAAGAAAGAAAAAAAAATAGGAAAAAGATCACTGAACTTAACTTTCCAAAATATTGTTTCTTCAAATCCTATACTATGTCTTGACAATTTCTCTTATTTGTAATGGTCCTACATTGGACAAGATACATAGGTAAATTGCACTTCTAAATATTGTTTGAAGCAGGACATATTTATTTTATTCCATGGGATGTCCAAACGTGGGCTTGATTTTAGGATTTTTTTGTTTATTTATGACATTAAATTCTTGGTTGTTTTGTTGCAAAAAGAAAAATGCTATCAGGGGGACTTGTTTACGCTATGGCTCGCAATATGTTCGTTGCAGAACTGAAAAGGGTGCATGGCTTGTGGAAGCTAAAAGTCCTATGTTCGAAAATCTGAAGGAATGTTACTTCAGTTGACAGTCCCCTTTTGCAAACTGGAGCTATACGGGTTTAGCATTATTGGGCTTCTTACCACTCAAAGGAAAGGAATATAATGTAGAGTGTTTTAAAACATTGGAGTCCCCTGAATAATAAGTAGGAGGATAGGCAGAGCATGCTCTTACTCTGGCTTCTAACTCAAGAAAGATTGTAACTTTTGTACAAGCTTTCAAGTGGCAAGAGCAGTGATTCCAAGAGCACGCATGGCACTTAAAACTCTAGTTTGAGCAAGTGAGTCAGGAAGTGATGGTGGTAGAAGGAATCGGAACTTCTTCTGTAAGTTCAAAATCAAGTATGAAGTTTTGTTAGTTCAGGTTACTTTCTTTGTATAGCTGCCTCTTTACGAGCTTCTGACTTCATTATAATCCTCTGTCTGGAAAACTGCCAGTTATTTTCTTTGTTCAAAGCTGGTAGTCTTTTTAATGTGTAAACAAAATGGCATTTACTTATTTACTGATGGTATTAGTTGTTAGTTGCATGCTTGTGTTGTGTACATGGTTTTTTTTAAACCTAATATCAAAGTAATTTTTTCTCTTCCTTTTTTTTTTTTTTTTCGGCCTTTGGTGGTTTCTGAAGCCAAAATTATATGTGGTTTGAGCACGTTAACTAAGAGATGGTTCTCAATGGCTTGGCCCATTATTTATTGTCACTGGGCCTTAAAACTACAACCTGTTGAACTGATACTGCTTTCTTTTGCAATGAAACATCCAATTGTAATGCACCTTAGTCTTTGTTGTCCCTTTCAATGATTTGCCTTATTATGGACATACTATTAAATTTAACCACAAGGGGTGGTCAAGGTGAGGTTGTTCTCCTTCTAAGTATGAGATCTTAAGTTTAATTCATCCTGACACATTTTTGTGGCCAGCTATCATTCATGCGATGATGAAGTTTACATGATTCATATGGACGGTGGCTTTACATGAGTTCGAGAGAGTAATCAACTTAAGGCCTAGATACCATATAGCGCCTAAAAAAAAAAACAAAAAAAAAGATACTCTGAAATTTGAGAAGAAGACATTCAAGTAAGGAAAATGCTATTCTTTCATAATATTTGTAACAAAATGATGTGGTGGTGGCAGTTTTATAATTAAATGACATCTTAGTGAGTTTTTTATTTAAAGTAATAGATCCACAACTTTGCGGGGTTTTTGCTGATCTTCTATTTTTGGATTTCTTTTGGGAGATTGGTGGGGAAGGTGGATACATGGCTTCTATTGGAAGTCGAGCATAATGAGTTGTTCCATAATTGAGCCCTTTAATTCTTGATTTGGTTTGAGTTCTCATTCTGTATTTTATGGTGTCTCATCAGCAACTTGAACTTTTGGATTTTATCAAAGTAAAGCAAGTTGCTGGTGGTTTGGCTTTCTCTTCAACAGTGTAACCTCTCTTTTCGTGAGATATATATGATCAAGTATCTGTAAACTGTTTCACATTAGTAACTCACTTGAAGGAATCATGATCAGTTGTGTAAACTGAAGGATGATTTGATAGTGATGTGTGGAAAGAAGAGGAATGATACAGATTATAGTACGAGGATTGTCGCAATGAGTTCCAAAAAATAATGGTTTCTATCACTATTAGAGTAAATTTTCTTTTCTTGCTAGTCAAAAAGAAGATCTTCTAATCCAAAGTAAAAATAAGTTGTAAAACTTGAATTGTGAGGATTGGTGGGATTCCGTATACATCTTATTAAGAAAAGATAAAAAGCAAGAGTTTGCTTTGCATGCCAAGATCTTTGACATCTTGGTTTTCTTTTGTCCCTGGCTCCTGATTGCTGTTAAGAGTTCTTCTTCTAAAGTCATGACTGTTTAGACTTGGCTAGTTGTTCCATGACTGTACTGGCAGTTGGTAGAGCTTGTCTTAACCGGAGATAACGACATGTCAAGGCCGTACTGGCAGCAGGATTTACGGCCATCAGAACCTGTAGAATGATTTTGATGTTTGGTTTATCTTCAAATCCACTTGAACTTCTCCGATCTTTTTAAGGTTATTCGTTTGTACAAAATAAATTTTAGGCTGTCATTCAACTGTTTGTTTGTTTGTTCCTTCCTTTCATTTGTTTGCAGAGCCCCACCAGCAACTTGGAGTTTCTGGACCTTGGTCATGCTTCAACAAGTTGCACATACTTGGCCTTCTTTGTGTAGATTTTCTTCTAGATTCTAAGATTGGACTTGAGGAACATCTCATTTAGAATATATCATGATTTAGCATGGACCAGATAAACATATACATGCCCACAAATCTTTTTTTTTTTTAAGCAGATTTGATGGGGTGACTAATGTGATAATAAGAGGAAGGAACATGGAGAAGGAAAACTTTTCCAACCATTTTCCAAAAGATGATAGAATTTCGGTCTCATAATTAATCATCGTAGGATTAGACCATGTGGGGTAGTGACGACTCATTTCATTACTTGTAACAATTAATCAGTAGAACATTATGATAAACACAGTGTTATGTGTCAACTTTTCATGTTAGGGTTCTTGATGATCCAAGACTACTTCGATTAAAGCCATTCGTAGTGCTAACAGAGTAGATTACCTCAGTAGGAGAGAAGAGGCAGGGTACTAAATTAGCTGCATGCCCTGTTGGGAGCCCTAAGAGGCACCTACCAAGAAAATTTTCAACATCTAAGAACACTTCCACACCTTTACACAACTATATGAGTAAGAAAATTAGCTGCATGCCCTATTGTTTGATTAGTATTTTTTCTTGTCTTTATTTTACTTGTCAGTGTTAGTCTAAATTGAGATTTAATTAAGGTAGTGGTGAGTAGTTTTGAAAATAGCTGATGCTACTAAAAATTGAAAATGGTACAAAAACCAAGTTTTAAAATCTCATAATCCCATTTTGTTTTTGTTTTTTGGTTTCTTGTTTGTTTGCAATAACAGTACAGTCCGAATCCTGTACTCCGATCTCTTGTAGCTCCCAAGCCATCTTTAGGCCTAAGATGTTACTTATAGCTTAAAACCATTTCAAGATTAATTTGCCGACTCCCCTTTTCGTTAACTGTCATTGTTTCTACATGCATTTTTCATTTCTAGATTTCAAAATGTAATGCAGCTAATGCTACCCAAAAAAAAAAAATGTGTTAAAACATCTTG
The DNA here is from genome assembly GCA_033060915.1 of Euryodendron excelsum. Lineage (NCBI taxonomy): Eukaryota > Viridiplantae > Streptophyta > Magnoliopsida > Ericales > Pentaphylacaceae > Euryodendron > Euryodendron excelsum. Next base: position 12,317,193 of record CM065389.1, on the reverse strand, counting down.
AACATTTTTCCCAATGTTTTTCCTGATGGTTTTAGAAATTATCACAATTTTCAGAAACACTTCAAAAGACAGAATTTGCAGGAATTTGGGTAGATGGAGCCACAGAACCATTACTCCTTGGCACTACAGTTCATTTATTGTTATTTTTGTGTTTTCCCCTTTTTTGGTGAAATTGCGATGAATTAGCTATTCAAGTCTAGGGGAATTGAATCCAAGAGCTTTTAACATACAATGTATGTGTAATACTTAGAGAAGAGAAAAGGTATTTAAAAAAAATTTCATTTTGCCTGCTACCCTCTCTATGACTGTATTTGCCAAACTAAAGCAAGCTTTATTGTCAAGACTTTACTAGTTTGGCACTTGTACCATAAATGGAGCTGATCATCAGCTAGTTAGGTGTTTGTTTTGCTAGTACCAATTCTAATAAATCAACATCATTTGATGAAATGACTTGTAAAGGGACTGTCCCTGCAAGAACCTTACTCTGGCTTGGCCAAACTATTTTGAATGCTTGCCGATAGGGTCCCTATGTTAGGTTAGAAAATTATTTTTTCACATTAATAGGAAGAGCTGCTTTAATGCTTTGGATGTTCAAGAACATGCATGAAATTTCCCAGAAAAAAATGGGGAGCCTGAGCCCTTTAAAATTGATTGCCTTAAAAAAGCATTCATGGGTCAATATACCATGATCTCTCTTTTGCAAAGAATCTTGTCTTTGCTTCTGTTTCACATTACTTTCAGAAAGCAATGTTCACAAATCCAAATTGTGAGTGACTGTTACTTTTCACAGTGTTACACTGATGATTAGTCTGTTTTTCATATTTGATTGCCAAGAAATTGTTGATTCACATCATTTTCATCTACTGAACAAAGTTAAACCTCGGCGGATTTAATGGTGCCGCCTCATTCGATGACAGAAAATGGCTTTCCTTTTTTCCTATCAGTTTCTATCTTCTGTTTTTGGATTTTCTGAAAAGCATCTAAAAAAGTGAGGTGAATGGAATTTTTATTCATCAACGTTGTTTTTTTTCCTTTTTCTTGTATTCTTTTTGTTTTTTCCGGTTCTTTACAGGTTTCTAAGCTAATAATGTTTGATGTTTTTGCCAAAGGTAACATCTATTCAAAAATCCAAAATCAAGTAGCAAAGTGTCCTAAATAAGAAATAAGTTTTGCAAATTAATCCATTGACATGAAATTTATTCTTTGAATTTTGGTTAGTACTAAAATTTTTGAAGATGATGTTGTCAAAAACAAGAAGGGGAGCTAATATGCACAAGAAGCTTTAGTTAACTATGTGAATCATGGTATGATCGAAAGGGCTGTTTAGATTAATTAAAACTAAAACCAATGGAAATTAACCAGCAATTTGATTTTGCATCAGCCTGTAAAGGAACATTCAGATACACAATTAGATGAATAAACAAAAAACCAAAGAAGGAAAAGGTACCAAAAAAACACTATAAAACCAATAGGACAAAATCAAGTCAAACAAGTTCAGAGTACTCTATGAAATTCAAGGAATTGCTTTCCATGTAATGGTGTTTGGACCTTTTACCTTATATTATGTTTTTTGTTTCATCTCTTCTGGACAGGCATGCATCCATGTTCTGGCCCTGTCGATAAAGTCTTCTATATTATTTTGTGGCTTTTTGTTTTTTGAGATTATCAACTATGAATCTGACCACTTTTGGCATTGATCAGCACCAACAACCCACAAACCAAATCCTCTTTTTCCATTGTGTTTCATAAAATTCTGCTTTCTTTTCCTTATAAAAAATTGTTCATAGACTTCAATTTTGGCTGGTCTAAGATGCAGAAATGTCATGTTTTACTAATATTTCTTACCTAAGCAATTATGCATGAGGTGAAATAAATGTCACGCAATTGAATTGGAAAATCTGCAAAAGTAGACTTAATTTAATCCAATTTATTTGTTTTGCGGGATAAGCCTGCAATTATTGAACATGTTCCCGGTTTTATCTGGTGTTTGGTTGTACAAAAGTGGACAATAAGCAAATTACAAAGTTATGCCCTAGAGGATTTGTAATCCTGAAATTATTATTTTGGGATTCTTTATCCCCTTATCCTGTTCCGCAAAAGAATGTGGTATTGCTTTAACTTGTGTTTATCCTGATGATGGTGAGATTGCAGTATGCATTAGAATCTTTAAAATAATGGGCTTGGCAGAAAACGACAAAGTGTATGGGGTAATGAGCGAAACTTCCTACCATCTTCAATTGAAACTCTTCCATGAACCATTGATAATTCTAAGGTAATGCAGCCAAACAAAGGGTACGTGATCAACTGAGCTTACATATAACAACAAATAACCAAAAGCCTATGCTTTAAATTACTTCTCTTGCATTTTAACGTGCAAACATTACGAGTACTAGGGTTAGGTAGGCCCACTTTTTGGGGCTTTGAAATGCCCACTAGCACCTTAGATTTCGTTTGCAATATGAATTTTTAATTAAAAAAAATTAAAAATATAAAAAAATAAAAAAAATAAAACAAAATAAAATAGTATTTTTATTTCGTTTTTTTTAACTTTTTTTTTTTTCTACAAAAAATTCAAGTTTCAAATAGAAGGTTAGGGAATGAATAATATATGTCTTAATTCTGTGCATATGCTCATTTGAATATTTGAAATAGACGCATGTGCTCACAATGAACTTTGTTCTCCCCTTTGTCCTTTCCTAAAAGTATACAAGCACAAGTTTGTTGAATGATACAAATCCACTTCATCTATACCATGAATTTTCATTTTTTTTTTCTTTGTTTTGTTTTCTTAAAGCAATAATTTTCTCTTGATAGCAAATGGTTTTTGATTTGGCGGGGTGGTTATTGAAAACATAAAATAGTTAAATTTACTGCTTTCTTTAACAACTTGAACTTTTGAATGAACTGTGATCAACAATTTACCAGCAATCAGTCTGTTGTCAAAGTAATAGTCATTTTCGCCAAAATTATTTAGTGCACAAAACAGTGTAAACTTGTAATTTCTTTTTGGCAAGCCATTAGCCTCGTCCTCTTGGAAGGGAGTCTTTCGGATTGGGTTCCAATGGTATAATCTGGACCATGGGAACGTGTAGAACCACTCTTTGTGGTCAACCTTCTTTCGAATTATAAAAATGCACTGCTTTATTATTTTATTTAGTTTTTTTTTTTTTTTTTTGTTCATGGTTTTGTGAATAAAACTGATAATTAAGATTATGCATGAAATCATTTTTTTAAATATTTATAACACCCCTTAAGCTAGAATTTGATATATTTGCGCGATTAAATGTAGAATAAAGTCGGATTCAGGTTTACTAGTTCACTTTCCCAGCCTTGCACCGCGAAACAATTCCGGCCAAAATATATAACAATGAAACCATCTTGGACGGAACTCTTCTCTCATGATGAATCTTTTCAAATCTAATTCTAAAGAATAAATCCTAATTATTTTTTGCTTCATCGGACGGGATTACAAGTAGAACAAAGTCGAGAAGAGAATTTGTGAAAAGATGAGTTTAAACTCCTGACTTTCGTAATAAAAGTCAAAAACTCTAACCAATTAAACTAGCTCCAATTAATTATAAATCCTAATTATTATGCATACGGGATGTGCATATAACGCCGTGATGCAAGCTGTAGAAATGGGCAAAACATGGTATCAAAGACTTTCCAGATAAGTCTGCCATCTGTAATTGACTAGGAATGTGCCCTACAAAGATCAAAGCATGCCCTAAGAAAAGTGTCAGCAACAACATGAAGTAGGAAGGTTACATGTTCTTCACAAGGTGTCCACAATATTCATGCTTTTTCTTTTTCTTCTTTTTTTAAAGCACATCTTCTTTGAACATTTAACATGTACATCTTTCAAATGGGTTCTTCGGTATTATCATGATTATTATTATTTTACTAAAAGGTGTCTAGGCTTTTGATTGACTATTCTTTTGACAATGGTTGACTCGTGTAGAAAAGTATTGAACTTGACATCTTGTACTTAGTTGACTACGGAGTCGCCTCTTGCTTTTGAATATTACTTATGTTGTGGTGCTAAACATACTTTTCAACACTCAGAGCACACGGAGTGATATAAACTTTAGCCTCGACGTAAGTTCTCTTGTAGATAGTTGTGTAGTACTGAGGAAAAATATTTTTTGACGGTTGTGTGGACTAACTTATCTATATATTCATTTTCAATACAAAAAATAAAAAGAGTCAAAAGCTTATATCGCCCTTTTCACTCCACCAAACAAAGCATAAATTTTTAATTTGTTATTGGTACTATTTTATATATATATATATTTATATATATATAGGCATGCAGGGCAGTGCTTCATAATGCGGGTAAAATGTTCAGTTGTTAGGTAGTATTAAATTTTTTGGTAGTCACTCATATCAAAATTTATCATGAGATTTTTTTCATTAAAAGCTTTTGATTTTATCACTAATTTACTTTGTTGATGTAACAAAATACTATATATTACAATTTAATAAGAATGATCAAGAAAAATTTAGTTCTATTTAATAACTGAATTTTTTTCGCCGTTTGCAAGATGGTTGTACGTAAAATTTTGTCTCTCCCATGATACTTAGAGTTCCTTTGATATAATTTTTTTTTAATTTAAAAAAAACAAAAAAAAAAAGTTAATAAGCTACCAAACAGACCCTTAGTACCTTGATCAATCCACGTGTGATCAAAATACAGTTGAGCAAAGTTTGATGTCGACATTACCCATTCCAAATCTCGTTCTTATCGTTTTCAGCTAATGCCTTTTGTCTTTGTTATTTTACCATGAATCAAAGACCATATCCTTTCACATCAACCCACCCCACCCCTAAAATAAGACAATTTGCACCGAATCCCAGGATACGAAACATCTGAAATACGGATAAAGTAAAACCGGTTTTGGCCACGACCAAACTAATTTATAATTAACCAAGTTTGGATTAGGATAATCAGAGTTTAAAACTCTTGGGTTTTAATTGGGCCCGATTTAGGATGCTGTTTTGAGCCTTTTGACCGAGTTGAAGCAGACTCGTCTGTCCTTGTCTAACTCAATGCTTTCAATTGAACGATTTGCTTACGAGTCCAATGTCAGAAAAGAGACGTGTTTTGACCATTTACATTTATTGCAACATGATGCGATTTGGATAAGGTGTTTGGTGCTGCAGAGTACTATTCAACATTTTAGACCATTTCATTGGATTGACATTGCACATGCAATATTTTTTCTTCTATTGGTCTATTTTTGTGGTGCAGATATTCACAATAAATTCATTAAGAAAAGAAATGAATTTTTCAATGAATTTGTCTATAACTATGTAGATCATTAACATTCGGCTATCAAATTTAATAGCTCGATTATTGAGGTCTTGACTTTTACTCATCATATTAATGATTTATACGTGATTATTAGTTTACTATAAGTTTGTGATTGTTAGGCTTTTTCAAAGAGTTAAATGTTTAATTTGATGTATTTATCATAATATAATTATTTTTTATAGACTGTAAAAACAAAACATGAAAACTTCTAACCATTTGAATAAGAAACATATCATCGTAGAAATTAACCTTTTCAAATAATATATTCACCCATCTCTTATGTTCGAGCTTGGGGGCAAGAAGAGGGGTTGATCCATAACATCTAGACTTAATTTTGCTTTCTTTACTTTTTTTTTTATTACAAATATCGAGTTGGGTTATTTTTCAACATGTATTGAATATAACATTCTTAGCCAAATCTTCTTCATGTAATTATGCATGCTAACCCTTATTTTTGTGGACTACATTTTAACAAAAGTCATATGAATGAAAATCGTGACTGGTATATATAACATGAGTTGGAACAACGGTTCAAAATCAAAGAACATTGCAAAAAGTCTTATGAGTGAAAATCATGCAGGGCTGCTGAATATTGTATTATTGACAGAATTTTTCCAATTTGCAGCCGAAGATAATGGCTTTACTTCAAATGAAAAGGTCAAGCATTTGCAAAAACTATAGATAATATGAAAATCATGATCTAAGCCTTGACAAAATACTGGCCATCCCTCATCGAAGACGAAAATATCAGGTATTATTTTGACTATATAAAATTATATTAGATATTTAGTTGTTAGAGAAAGTAAAAAGAGTAAAAAATCATAAAAATAAAAGAAGTAAGGACTTTGAATTTTTTATTTCGTTCTTTTTTTTCTCATCTTTTATTTTCTCATGATAAATTCTGATTTTAAACACAACATAAATAACTAATGCTCCTTTTGGTTCTCTGACTTATAAAAACATATATTGTTTTGCTTCTGCACCATGTGTTGGTATACCGGCACCTACAGGAACATACCCTGAACCGGTCCAAATATGGATGAGCTTAAGTAGCCCAACTTGCCATGTTTACCTTACCACAAGGCCCATTTTCTTTGGTATTGGTATTGCTTTAATTGCTAATCAAACCCAAAAACCATAAATTACACAAAAATCCAAAATTAGCACAAATGTCGGTAATAGCAACTCAATTTGAAGATGTACTCTCTAAAAAGTTTGCTTTCTCTCTCCTCTCTCTCTCTCTCTCTAAATACACCGACATCATTCTTTAGTGAGCTCGAAGGGTTTGCCGCTTGTGCGCAGATGGATACATCTAACATCTCCGTAACCAGTCAAAACATTGGTGTGAACATAGAAACAGAGTCGGCCATAGGGCACGTTTTTGGTATCACCAACTAAAAAAAAAGAGAATAGAAGAATCAAAATCAAAAGCAGGTTGTGTTTTTTTTGGTAAAAGAATTATAATTATCTCAAAGGTGGTAGCTTTGCAGGGACTGTGTGTTTGACGGCTGTTCAAATTCGAACTGTCAATCTGCTTATATAGCCGTTGTTTGACAATAAGCTGAAAAGGGTCGGCACAATTCGTCGGAAAACCTTCTGGGTCGTTCTTGGTTTGTCAGATTTCAGGCGTGGTTGAGTTGGGTACATGTGCCTGTTAAAGGTGGCGAACCCACGAGACTCCGGAGAGTACCTCAAATTTCCGGCAACAGACACGACGGATGAAGGAGAACCTTCCCAGGAAGCTCAGCCGCAAGAACGAATGCACCAGCAAGCTGATCCACCGCAGCCGATGTTTTCTGGGTACAGTCGGTCAGGGGAGATGTCGGCGATGGTGACGGCGTTAACGAATGTTGTCTCCGGTCAGAGGTACGGTGACCGGGCTTACAGGCCTGAAATGAGCGGTTCTGTGACGACGTCTTTTGCTGGTGGTTCTGGGATTTACTCATCGAATTCGCCTTCTTCGCCTTACTCTTCTTCAAGCTCTGGCTCGTGGGCAGGACAGAAGAGAGGACGTGAAGAAGAGAGTGTAACCCAATATTCAGAACAGTTTCAGAGGGTTAATAGAGGGTTTATTGATTTCAGAGGTTCTCACGGAGAGTCATCTTCTGTTACAACTGGTTAGCTTAAGCAACACTGTTTTATCATCCATTCTCTGCACTACTATTTTTTTTTTTCCTACTAAAATTAATATATATGTATATATCGCTTGTGTTTTTTTCCGCCTTAAATATTTACTTCAATAATTCTGATACTTTGATCAATTTAATACTGATGAAAGAGTTTAATTTTTGGGATTAAGACTATGATTCAATTAATAATTTAGGATAACAATCTTTCACTTTTCTTTAACTCTTTTATTACTGTCATTCGTTGTGTTATTATTTATATGCAATATTGCACATATTTTTGGTTTATATTTAAAAGCAAAACTATGTAATATTGCATGTGTTGGCTATGAACAGTGTTTTATCATACCATATTTGTATTTCAGTATTTAAAGAGAGATTTTATTAATTTTTTCCATTTCATTCTCACTATTACATGCTTGATATATGAGTAATCTATGCTTTTTGTTAACAGCACCAGAGGAATCTACAAATATTGTGTCGCCCTCCACCGCCACCGCCACCGCCACCGCCCTACCACAAACTCCATCAACAGAAACGGCTCCATATGAAGAGACAGGAGAGAGAAGAAGAAGATACAGAGGAGTGAGACAGAGGCCATGGGGAAAATGGGCAGCAGAGATAAGGGATCCACACAAAGCTGCTAGGGTTTGGTTAGGTACATTTGACACGGCTGAGTCAGCCGCCAGAGCCTATGATGAAGCTGCCCTGAGATTCAGAGGCAACAAAGCAAAACTCAACTTCCCTGAAAATGTCAGGTTAGTGCCACCTGTCCAAGCCCCTCAGGCGACCCAGTTGGCCATTTCTAATCCTCCAGCGACCCATTTGTCGGCAACCCCTTCCCGGCCGGCGTTCTTCCAGGCGCAGCAGCAATTTCAGACCTCTGACATTGCTAGGGACTATTGGCAGTACTCTCAGTTGCTTCAGAGCACTGGTGATTTTCATGGACAACAGCCCACAAGCTTGTTACAGCAAATGTTCTATGCTTCATCATTAGCTGTTTTGCATTCTCAATCTTTGGCCTCTTCTTCTTCTCCTCCATTTGCTTCATCCTCAGTTACTTCATCAACTTCCTCATATCCTCTGCTCCTTCCTAATCAACAAATGGGTTATTTCCGGCCTCCAGGAACTCAAAACCAGGGTGCTGGCGGCTCAGATTTTCCAGCACCTCCGTGGACCGGTTCCAGCCAGTACCCTCCCTCTTCTAGTTGATTTTCAATATACATTCATTTTTTTTTTTGTTTTTTACGGAAAAATATATTCATGATATTTTTCTTGTTCTTGGTTCATAATTTTCATGTACTCTGTATTGAATGTAATTTTGGCTCCATTATTGTTAATTTCATTGTTTTATCATTATTTACAGGACTGCACGAAATTAATGTTGAAGTTAAGAGGATAGAACAAAGAAGTACTTAGGTTTCAAGCTTAGTTCGATAATAAAGATTGATGTTTACATTAATCTTAAATATCAAACGATGGATAGATGTAGAGCCCATTAGCTTGTCAAGCTGTCTCTGTTCTTTTGTTTTACAAACCAAAATTAATGAATTTACTACACAACGATTATCTTTTGAAAATGCTACATATGATCTCTGTGAGACATAAGATTCTGTATAATTTTACTCTTTTCTTTAAAGGGTCTCTCTCTCATAATATCGTTGTATTTTAATGAAGTTGTAGTAATCATGTATTATATACATGCTAAAGTCCCATTCAGATACTTACTGCACTATATTGCAAGGGCCTCTCGTGAATTAGGCTTCTCAGTATCTAATTTTATTGTTAACTGTCGTTAGAAATAGGATTCCAACGGGACCAGGCCGATGATAATAAAGTATTGGTTCGTATGTTTATGCCAATCTTCTCAAAATTGATTGTGATGTGAACTATAATTTAGTTTATCTTGAAGTTTATCATGTTACTGCATTAAGATCTTTGGATTTAGTTCAAGTTCTACAAGAGTTTAGTTGTTCTTTGTTTGATTACAATAAGGAATTGAAAAGTTCATCAAGTTACGGCATGTCTTGACTTGGTGTTTTGCTTGCTTGGGGAAAATTTGAAAAGTAAACAAGAAAATTTCAAGTATGAGATCTAACATTCTGGTCATTCTATGTTGATCTATTGTCATTATAGCGAACCAAATAATGCATTAGGAGTAGTGGTTCATACTCATCAATCTTATCATAAGCTTGATAGGACTTGGCAAGTTCCAATCAAAGTCAATTTACCGAACCCAAGCTATTGATCTGGCACTTTCTCATTGTGTACTCCTGCTGTCTACCCTATATATGCTATGTAATAATCACAAATCAATGGAGAAGAGAGCAAGAAACGTACTCAAAACAACACATTTTAGAGATGCACAAGTGGTACAAGTTTTCATCATTAGTATTTTGTTGGCAACGTTATAGAACTAGAAAATTTATATATATATATATATATATATATTTTTTTTGTATAAAATGGTGTGACTGAATGACTCTTAATGGTTAAAATGTTATTACCCCACAATTCTTGTAAAATTTTTTCAACAAATTTTCTGAAAAATTTGACATTTTCTTTTGAAGTATCTCCATTATAATAAAGAAGCAAAGAATATTTGTGTTCTAACTCTTTTTCTAGAAAAGAAAACATGTTTGTTGAACAATAAAAACGTGGGTTCAACAACTTTGCTTTTGTTCTTTTATATAGTTATGTATTCTTTGTAGTGGGCACTAGGCAGCCTAATGTTCTACTACTTTTGATAATGGAACCCAACATTGATATTTAGTCCTTTTTCTATTTATTCTTCATATGTTAATTTAGATCAGTTTATAAGTTGGTTTATTTTTTTTATTATTTTTATAAGAAGTCGCAAAGCATTATTTAGAAGCCTATAAGATAGAAAATTGAATTTTGACTAAATAAGATGATCAAACGGTTGTTTAGATCATAGTTACTGAAAAACTCATTTTAAAAGGAAAAATGTGTTTATGATACCGGTATGAAACTTGTTTAAAAATTTTGAAAAAGTGTTTAGAAAACATAAAAGAAACATTTTGAAAATTCTTAGGAAACTCTTAAGATACTTAACAGAAACTCTTTGAAACTTAAAGAAACATTTCGAAAACTTAAAATATTAATTTTTATAATTTTTTTCTCTTAAATTTTAATTACGTATTTATAAAATTATTCATGTAAGTTTCCACTAAAGGTCTGTTTGGTAGAGTTTTTTTAAGTTTTTTTCATTAGGCTTTTTTGGCTTATAAGCCAAAAAGTTTTTTTTTTTTTTTGGCGTTTTTGCTTTTAATGCTAAAGATAAGCAAAAAGTAAAAAAAAAAATTAACTTTTTTGTTTATAATCTAAATTGAAAAGCCTTACTAAACGGATTTTAAGTTTTCCAAATGTCTCCACTAACTTTTTTAAAGATCTCCTTTAAGTTTCACAAAAATTTTCTAATAAGATTCGTATAAATATTCCATTCGTTCCCGATTCTTGTTTCTCATATATTTTTTAACCGTATTTCCTGCTGTTAATTTCCCTCACGTATCTCACTTTTGTTTATTGTTTTGGTAAATATAGTTTACATTACAAAAATAAAACAGTTGATCATTATAGAATAACTTGATATATATCTGAGACATTCAGCCCAATGAAAAAAATTATATTTTTTAGTTGAACTAGGTAAGAGAGAGAAAGTGGATAAGGTCTAATGACATTAATTAATGAATAAACAATATTTATTAAGAGGAGATTACCAGTAACGTATCAAACACTATTTACCGTATATAATATTCTAGTAATTATAGTTACTTGAGATTGAAGTTTACGTCTCAAAGAAGATTCTGGTGTCACTTTCTCGCTCTAGAATGCCTTTTCTCTCTCTCTATATATAGTAAAGTAGATCAGGAAAGCGTCCATTTTAGATGACGCCAGTACACACGTGAAAGAGCACGTGACATGCGTTTAAGATGGTAGTCAATGTGAAGCTAAAACTCACAAGCCACGTGTGGCATCGGTACGTACTATATATAATTGACGCCTGCCCAAACAGACCATAAAGGGTCCACATCGTCTATATATATATGTATAGGTGTAGATATATAGACGTGTATAGCTTTGTAACCATGAGTGTTTTTTTAACACGTGCTGTTTACTTTTCATCCTGAGGTGGTGAAGTGTGAAGTGGCAGTTCAGCGTCCCCAGGAGGTCGGTCGTTTACCAACCTATTTCGGGTAGAGAGAGAGAGGGATTTTTCTAAGGGAAAATCCTGTTCTTACCAAAAAATAAAATAAAATATATATAAATATTGTATAAAAACTTTCATAGAATAATGTGACAGAAAAATTTTATAATTAAAAATTATTATAGTGAGTATATTATTTTAAAATGAAAAACTCTCGTTTAATATGAACAAATTGTATACATTTTTTTTGTTGGTATAATATTTTGAGTATAGGTATCTTACAAAATCTCAAAAAAAAAGAAAAAGAGATAATTACACTTTATCTTTACGATTTAAATAAAAATCAAATAAGCTTTATGATTTAAAAGTAAATATATGAACTCCCGATGGTTTGGTTTTATCTGTAAAATAGACGAAAATTATTAAATTTAACGGTTTCTATCCAGTTTGCAGATAAGTCTAAATTATAGGAAGGTTATGTATTTATTTTAAAATAATATATGAATCATCTAATTTTTACTCAAATCACAAGTAAAGTGTAATTATTCCTAAAAAATTTTGATCATTGAATATGAATTTTTGTAGTTTTGAGAGGGACAAAAAAAGGTTAAAGGTTATTTACACTTGAACTAATCAACTGTTGCTATAATTACATTTACCACAACATGTTCAAAGAATTAAGTGATTTAAAGGCCATCCAATAATCCTATTTACTTTATTTTTGATCCTATGGCTAACATTTGCAAGGTCTCGGTACCCAAACAAAACCATTACACGGTACCGTAGCTGTTCCTGAAAGAAAAAAAAGGTTGGTTTTCTCATAGAGAAGAGGATAAAAGGAGAGAGAAAAAAATTAAAGTCAAATACATTTTAGTAGGGAGTCTTGGGACCATGTATGGATATGAGCAAACTCTTTATTTTTCCCAGAAATAAAACTCACAAAAATATGAAATAAATTTTTAGAGAATGTTTATGAGACGTTTTGAGAATTTTATACAATTTTGGAAAAAATCTGTAAAACAAACTGCTACGTGTTCTGTTAGGTCGTCATGATAGTAGGTGTCAAACTGCCTAGTGTCATTAGAACTGTTAGTTTTATTTATTTTATTGATAAACAAAAGAATTTGATTCTAATAGTCTCTTAGAAGGTGTTACTGGGTGAGTTGGGAGTTTAAATTTCACTGTTAATGTTCTAATCAGAGTAGAAATTAGAAAGATTCTAGACAAAATCTTGAAAGTAAGTTCTGAGACATGGATGGATGTAGATGGAAGAATGCTAATATGCTTTTGTGGTTCTTTCATCTTTGGGAGTGATGAGAATTAGGGGTTGGTTGGTACATATACTGAAATTGAATGACAACTTTGAGGAGTTTGGCTATGGTCTTGTTTGGTTGGGTGACTGATGGATTGTAATGCAACTTAGCGAACTCAATGATTCACAGGTAATGTTATACAAATAAAAAATTCATATATATTTTTTATATAAAATAATGTGCCGAATAAGAGCTTTTTATTGCAAAATAAAACACCCACCATGGTACTTTTTATTTATAAAATTGACACTATCACTTTATTTTGGTGTAAGATTTTGTACAAAAAAAAAAAAATTTAGTAAGAATAGCGTTTTCCATTGTTCGTAAAGACCTAGAATGTTAGACATGAGGTCAGGCAAGTTTCACTGTGTGCTAACGGAAATGACCCAAACCAAACTTCTATAGAGAAGCGTTGCCAGTGAGCTAATGGTCCACAATGGGTGTCTGGATTTTAGAGTCTAAACCTGCCTTTGATGAAATTTGTATGGTCCAAAACAGGATCTAAAGCCCTCTCTCTCTCTCTCTCTCTCTCTCTCTCTCATGTACCATCAGCCAAACCTAAGAACTAGGAATTTGGGGGTGGGGGAGTAGTGATGGGGACTAGAAGTCATGAGAGGACAATGGTACCTGTTGATAAGGTCCGGAAAATAAAATGGGGTCTTCAAATCTCTGCGACACATTCAAATCAAAATTTTATACTTTCTCGTCCACTAGCCGTCCTAAGTTGTGTGACCACATACTTCAGTCTAGTTGCGTCAGAAAACTTTGAAAAACATGTAGGATCTCAACCTTGTACTCAAAAACCATGAGGAATTTTTCCGAGCTCTCTACTTATTCAAACATTACAATCTCAAAGCTGTCGAAAACCATTAGAAAATTTTCCAACCTTTACTTAGAACTCTTCATCTGTTTGGTTATATTATTTGAATATGACTTTTCGCTTGACTTTTTGCCTACTTTTGTTGAATTATCTTCCTCGTCTCAACTTTTTCAAATATATGTATGATCGTGTTTAACTTTTGCCCTTTTAAGTGAGCAAATCCTTTATACTTCCCCTTCTAAGTTGGAGATAGCAATGTTTGCTTCTCTCTCTCTCTCTCTCTCGATCTCTCGACCTTTCGTTTGACTTTTTGCCTATTTTTATTGAATTATCTTCCTCGTCTCAACTTTTTCAAATATATGTATGATCGTGTTTAACTTTTGCTCTTTTAAGTGAGCAAATCCTTTTTACTGCCCCTTCTAAGTTGGAGATAGCAAGGTTTGCTTCTCTCTCTCTCTCTCTCTCTCTCTCTCTTGTGTGTACAGTTTGGATCTCATTATTATTCACATAATTGAGAGGATTTTTCAATGTACGTTGGGTTTGCATTTATGGCTCAATTGGTAATGATTATGATTTGTATATTAAAAAGTTGATGAATTAATGCTTGCTTCCTTTGCTTATCATAATAAATAAAATAAACAAAAAAGTTTGTCTGTTACCGAATTGTGAATCTGTGATTGAATTATCATAAGATACTAGAAATGACAACAAGATGAATTTGGATAAGGGACCCAATCCCATTTTTGTCTGTCATGGTAGTTTCTTCCACCAAACTCACCCGCCTCGCTTAACCCCTTTCCAAAACCACCCCGCCCACTTCCATTATCTTAGTATTTTTTTCAGACACATTATGAATAAAGCAAGGGATAAAATCACAAAAAAAATTAAAAAAAATCAGAATAATTATATTTTAATAAAATATATACATATAAAAACAAATATATATTTATAAACAGGACAGTTACAAGTTGAGGAGAATTTCTGCACCTTATTCCCAAACCCATCTCGTCCGTATTAGTAAATCATTCTATATCCGTACCAATAAAAACGAGGCGGGGACCAGGACACGAGATATTGGCTTATTTTACCATCCCTAAGTCATTCTCACCAGACTAAACTGAAACTTACATTCTTTTGCAGTCTGATCCTTTATTGATTTCATCAAACCTTGATTGCCTATTTAGAACTCGAGGAAGGAAGGGAAACTGTGAAGGCCAGTGGCATCAACTAGTTCTACCATGGTGTGGTGATGATCTAAACATTCAGTAGAACAGTAGTACAAATGACTTCCGTTAGAACATCGACAACTCTGTAACCCGGATGTGCTTCAAAACCAAAAAATGTCAAAACCCTCCCTTCCCAACCATGGCAATCAAAGGAGTTAAGAAGAAAATTGAACTGCAAGATTCAGACAACAAAAAAATGAACTGCAAGATGACTTAGCCTCAGTCGCCGGTACCTGATAAATGTCATTTAAGTGTAAGCAGCACAAATTTTCAACCTGTTGGTCCCAACAGGTTCTCACAGCAATCAAAATTCAAGAAAGAGCTCCTTCAGGGTCAATTGTGTGTTCACTCAAGAAACAAAAGGTAGTTCACAACAATGAAAATTGAAAAATTTTCATTTCTCAGGATATATACATCATTACCCACAACTAGAAATTCAATCCCCAAGCAAACTGTTCTTTTTTTTTTTGATAAGTCAAAACTGTCGCACAAAAGTAAGAACAAATGAAACTAAAACTGAAAAAAAAATATCTATCACTAGTCTTCTCAAACAATTACACACATTTCTATTGACTGCTTTCTTGAAGAAAAAAATAAAAGTGTGTCGACATTCACAAGGAAAACGAAATAGAATAGAAAGGAAGAAACAAAAAACAGGAAATACAGGTTGATACCTACAAGGGGAGTTAAATTTGGCTCCCTGCAGCATAAATGTAATTTCCAATCAGCAGCGACATCCCTCCCAACCCAATAACATCAAAAGTATTCAATTGCCTTCGAAACATCACCCAAATCAGACACCTAGTTACCCCCTTACTGGCGTGCTTCCTTAGAAGTTGCATAGCTTCTGCTTTCAGTGATACTGGAGTTCATACCAAGGACCTCTGGTGCAATTTCCCAGCTCCCGCTTCTCCTTCCCCAACTCGAGTGTCGTGTGTCTGATTGGACAGTAGGGGGTCGACGATCAGAACCCAAAACAGAGTCAACCTCTGAAGAATTATGGTACGGCACATCACTTCCTCTACTGCGTATCTCAGCATCAAGGTCTTCAATATTATGGCGCTGGGAGATCTTTAATAGATCTCCACCGAGCTCTAGGTCATCTTCTACCTTGACACGCCGACCCTCCCCCAAATCCTCTGCTTCTGCTTCCCTTGTGGAGGGCAAAGGAGGCCTTTGTATCTCCTCTTGTACAAAGGCTCGGAAGTTGTTCCTTGAAGGCTTTACCTTTGTGCAAAATACTTCTAGAAAATTATTCAAACAGCCCGTGTCATAAGCATTGATCCTATTTTCAGCTCTGTAACGGAAATTTTCATATGTAGTCTGCAAAAGAAGTATGTAAACATTAAATGCACTGATACATTAAATAAAAAACATGCATATATTTTTTTGTCAATAAGAAGCCTGCGTCTAATTTTTAGAGAAAGCCATTGTTGATTGTGTGTAGAAAGATCAAAGGTTGAACGTGTCTGCAACCCCTACCACTCCATTCAACTAAATTTATAAGTTTATTCTACTGATATTTCTTTCACTAAAGTGCTAAATTCATAAAAAGCAAACCAATCAAAAAAGATCCACTAAAAAAAATTAGACAAGCAATAAAATAAACGTCCTATCTTTTAGCCAGAGACGTACTCAAAGGAGAGAAGTTAACTGACCTGGTTTGTGCTAATAAGGTACAAATGAAAGCCAGTTAGTCCACCTACAAACCATAGGGAAATGAAACAATAAGCCATTAGTATCACCGATGCAGGAGATTCCCTCATTGCCTTCCACACAGTGCCCTTTTGATCATCCATCAGAACCTTAATGTAAAAAGCTGACATGGAAAACACGTAGATGCAAAGAAGCATTGAAGACGAGACGAAACAAAAGAAGTAACGGTAGTTGCGCTGCACACAACCAAGCGTGTTAGATAAATGATATGGCACTGCCAACCAAAAAAGTGGCTAAGAGAAGTACCAGCAGAGGATTTAAAGATCAAAAGAAACAAGAAAAGTTGCAACTGGCATTCAAGCAGCATACCAATCCAATGCATTGGCCAACCCAAGGACAATGGTGATCAAAACGCTCCACACAATTGTTGCAAATGGAGCAATGTGAGCAACGGGGAGGGCGATATAGCATGCAGGTGTCACAATACTTCACTCTCACAACAACGCCATTAACTATAACTTCTTTCGTTCGAGGGAACTGTAGGCTCGGTGTTTGTCTTCCCCCAACCTCAACTGATGCTGAAGTGTCATAACGAAATTCTTCCTCTGGTGGATGTGAATTACGTGGAACAATACCCGGATCCCGGGCTGATGTAAGAAAAAGAAGCACCAACACCTATCAACATTAACTAGGGGATTATAACAAGCCACATAAGGAAAATATGAATACACTTATACATGCATGAAGAAATCATCCAAATGACATTAGAGAATCAACATGTGCAATATTATAAATGAGATCTCGTGAAAGATTTTTGGCTTCAGCATTATGGGTATGATAAAATAATATATATAAATAGACTTCCATATAACACTGCTTTTAAATTTTTATTTTTTATAACCCTGCTTTAAAAATAGGCAGTTTTTCCACAACAATTGAAAGCCTGTAAAAGAACTCATCCAAGGTTATATATATTCCAAAATACAAGGAAAATCATATGATTTTGATCCACTGGCACTCCCTATCCCATTTGATAAGGTGTTAAATAACTTAAATTTTTTAAAATCAAGCCCAATAAATTTTCCAGGCCAAATACTGAAAAATCACCTACTCACTATCACAAGCAACCAAATGGTCATATAGTGAAGGGCACAGCACCAGTAAAACATGTTGCCTGATCCATATTGGTATTTGAAAACCCGCACCTTGTGCTATAGACTCAGGTGCATATTTTCTATACCTATAAGAAGAAACCTCAGAACACGGATGCATATAATGGAATTGCCATGCAAACTCAACTCCCACCATGACATCAGAGCTACAGTGATGACCAGGGGTGGACCCGCAGCAACAAGTATTTATCCATCCAGCCATATTTGGACATACTCAGAAAATGATTAAACTAAGTATGCATGATCATATAATGTCAAGAGCAAAGGAGTAAGAGGACTAACATAGATTGTAAAGACAATGGCTGCCACCAAAACAGCATATCCTGCATTGTATGGTGAAAACTCATGGCGAAGATGCCTCGCAACAAATACACAAAAGATAGTAACTGGAACAATTATTAGCAATAGGGTGATAAGCAGTGACTCGGCATCTGGCCCAAATATCAACCTCCCACAAAGGAAGAATTTCTGCAAAAAGATTAAACAAGAAGGTCAAATTCAGGACAGGTGTAAACTAAAATTTTATTTCTCATCTGATTCAAAACATAAATAATTGCTACCCCATGCTGGCACAGACATACACACACCCAAAAAAAAAAAAAAAACTGCATATAAACAACTGAATAATGAATTGATGCTCCAGATCTGTTAAAATGGCTTGAATAATTTAAGTGCTGAAGTTGAAGAGAACTTTATTGATTCATGCTTGGCAACAATAAGATAAAAAAAACATTATAATTAATACTGTTTCCCCCCATTTTCCCGGTTACTGCTTCGATCACAAAATTCTGCTGGATAATGGCCTGTTCAATCTCGATAGACAAAACACTCACGCTCAATTATAGTACTAATCCTAAGCAAATATCTTCTTTAGAAACGAAAGTAATATATATATATATATATATATTTTTAAACTTACAAATACATTGGATCCAAACGGAAAAATAGGTCTGAGGCCCCTTCAGCTGAAGAAACGAAACAAAGAACAAATATCATTCACCTAAAAATGCAATAGCTAAGAAGACGTTTAAATTGAAATAACCATGCTCAGGCCAAAAAGTGGCCCTCTTCCTGATTCAATTTTTTTGTTCTTTTTTTTTTCATCTGATTTTTGTATCAGAATCAACGTAACTATCCATCTTCTTACTCAATTTCCCTCTTTGAAGACCTTTTATTTTGATATAACAAGTACTAAATAAAGAAGCATACCCATTGTTCGACCAAAGTACTCATTCAATTTCCTTTCTTAAAAAAACATTGCATTTCTTGAACCATCACCCCATTTGCGAGCTAATTACTATAAAAAAAAAAAAATTAGAACTTGAAAGAAACAAAAAAAATCATTTCAAATACAATTTCTGTTCATAAGGCAGCTGGTAGAGCCTAACATTTTGGTGACATTTTACATAAGAACCATAGTTAGAGCTGAGTGAGACAATTGTATCTGCTCTAATCAATGAACCCAAAAATCCTAAGAAACAACATTTAGCCAATGATGAGCTACATTTGACATAAATAAAAGCAGATACCCAACAAACAGCACACGTGACGAAGTTCAATTTATTTCTCCTATTTCATTTCAAAAAAGGAAAATCCCAACATGGGAGGAGGAGTAGTCACAGTTGGAACTTGGGGGATAATGGTATCAGAAGTCCCAGGCAGCTGGACGAGGAAGGTGGTCCAGCAAAGAAGGCTCAATGGAGAAAATGTGGTTAAGTTTAGGAAGGTCGATTCGTATTTTCCTTTTACCTGGACCATCCCATTACTTTTTGTTGATCAGTCAAAATAGGAAAGGTTTTTGAGCCAGTGACTGTAAAGAAGCCCAGGCCTAGGGAGGGTATAGCAGGCCCCAGTCCAGCCAAGTGTGTTCCTTGGTAAAAAGCCTCTTTTGCCTCTCATGTAGTGAAGACAAACTCTCTACATGGTTGTTTAGTGGTGCAGGTTGTTGGTTACCAGAATCAACCAGGGAGTTCGGGTTTTCGATTAGAGGTTGAGGATAAGATTAAGTTGCTCAAACAGTAGGCGAAAGAATGCTAATTTGGGGAAGAAGCATAAGGTGGGTGTGGAGGTTAATGGAGGAGAGGTGGGTAATACTAGGTTGATTGGTGCTGGGGAGTTGGGGAATGAAGGGTCGTGGTCCGTTGAACCTGTGTTAGGCATAGGTAGGGCCAGCTCAAGACAATTGGAGGCTCAAAGTGACAACTTTAAATGAGGCTTTTTTGGAAAAAATTAAGGCTTTTCACATTTTTAATATTGGTAAAAATTTGTATTTAAAATTTATTCTTCTTGCTTTTGAGATGTAAAACTATTAATTAATATATTCGAGTTTAGATAACAAATCCTTTTCAATTAGCAGTATAGCTAATCCACATAGCCACCAATTACTCAAGTAATATAAGCAGATTGTATACAAAAAATTTCATCATCATTCATCGAATTAAAATTGACCCAAACAACATAATAAAAAATTGGTTTTTTATTTCACCTTAGCAGATACCTGTAGATAACCCACCAATAATAAAAAAACTGCACTTCATTCAATTTAACATCTCAAGCTAGCAACAGAATAAAAAATTAATCTTTGGTAAATAAAATAGGATTCTATACATATGCAGATAACTCACAAAATCAAAATAGAGATTGATTGAATATTTTTTGTCAAGAGAGAAATAAAACAAAGATCAATCTATAAACAAAATAAAAAAAACTTATCTCAACAAGCCATTTGATTATGCTATTTGTAAGATTATCAATTTTTTTTTCATTTTAAAATTTGTGTTTGTAAGAGAGAGAGAGAGAGAGAGAGAGGGTTGTCAGGGCTTAGAGAGAAAGAGAGTTCGACTTTTGATTTTCATTGTATTGATAAAATTGTATGTAGTTTTGTCTTTTTTTTCTTTTTTTTTTAAAGTTAACTAGTGTAGTTGATTTGGGTCTAATTTTTTTTATGGACCTCTTTTCTCATTTGAATTGGGGCTTTTTTTATTATTTTGTTGTGATCTTTTTTCTTATTTAGAATTTTTCTTTTCTTATGAGACTTTTTTTCTCATTTAGATGGGTTTTTTTTTTCCTTCTTGTAGGCCTTTTTTATATTTGAACTAGGGCTTTTTTTAAAAATACTATGTCAAAATTATATGGGGCTTAATTATAGCATATAGGGTTTTCAAAATTTGGGGCCTTAAAAAATTGGGGGCCTAAAGCAAGTGCTTTGCTGCTTTATGCCAGAGCCGGCCCTAGGCATGGGGTCTTATGATAGTGTGGTGGCGAGACCATGGCTGAGGAAGGAGAAAGGATGGGGATTCCAGTGACAGTGCTTCAAGGTGAAGCTTTAGTGGGGAGTTGGGGATGGGTTGCACGGAAGCCGGAGGCTACTCTAGATGAAGAGTTTAAGGGAAACAATGGGCTTAAGGGTCAGCTTGATATGGGCAACTCCTTGGCTATTGCTATGACGGATGGCAAAATAGGCAGGGATAGCAACAGGTTTGTTCACCAAGGGGTGTGTTCTTGTTTGAGTGCAGAGAAGAGCAAGGAGGCTCATTTTAATCCCTGGGCTATTGCAGTCAGGGACAAGAAGAGTGTAGAGGGGGAATTGCACTTCCAAACCAGTGGGGAGTTCTAACTGAGGTGGGTAAAGGTTGGAGGAAGAGATAGCTTTGTGGGATTTGGGAGATAGCTTTGCGGGATTTGGGCACGTTTAAGGCCAAGGAAGGGCAGCCATTTAAATTCAGCCCACCTGGACTGCCTTGGCTCAGTTTGGTTTGTGCTTGGGCCTGCCCACGCCAAAATTGAGAACCCTAAGCCCCCTAACCGACCAGCGCCCCCAAAGGGGTACCGGGCTTGGGTGGGCCAAGCGAGCCTAGTTTTCCAATTTTTTAATTATTTTTCAATTTCTTTTTTATTTTTTAAAATTTTTTTGAGCTTTTTGGTTGGGCCAGGCCGCCCATGGGCCTCAGACCAAACTTACATGCTTAAGGAAGGGCCAATAGAGTAGGTGGTAATTCTCAGGAAGTCAGTTTGTCTTCCAAATTGTCTGATGGGACTAAGGTGTGGGGAAGCAAAGGAAGATATGGAAGGGAATTAAAGAAATTAGTTGGCACCATCAATTATGATGTTAGACAGTTCGAGATAATAGGGCTGGTGTGAAGAGAGAGGTAGAGGAGGGGTTTGTTGATAGTTGATTCTAAAGAATTAGATTTGAGCCTTTTTTAAGTCTCCACGAAGGTTTGCTATGTTGCAATGGTTTTTTATTTTGTATTGCTATTGTATTCGGGG
This sequence comes from Euryodendron excelsum, assembly GCA_033060915.1. Taxonomy (NCBI): domain Eukaryota; kingdom Viridiplantae; phylum Streptophyta; class Magnoliopsida; order Ericales; family Pentaphylacaceae; genus Euryodendron; species Euryodendron excelsum. The sequence goes on along the minus strand of CM065389.1, from coordinate 12,295,129 downwards.
AGGCACATTATTTAATTTAATTTAATTTGCTTTATTTATAAAGATGGCACAATTTGCTAATGCGAGAAAACAAGACATTGATATCTACTACATGGCTGTCTTTCCAGTCTTGTGACAAAAGAAATCCATTCCGTAAGAATAATAGCTCTTTTTCAGGCTAATTTGACTAGTACTGCTTGGCATTCATTCCATATGAATAGCACTTTTCCCGGCTAATTTGCCGAGTACAAATTGATGCGACAGACCAAAAAGCTTAAAGACATTAAATGTGCTTAATGACACAAGACATTTTGAAGATGGCTTCAAAATCAGCCACCACACCACCATTATATAAGCCATTGTGTAACAATTTCCAAAGGTCTAAAACCTATTACAGGCTTTCACTCTGATAGGTTGTCAACAGATCATTCTGCTGGGGAAAAAAGCAAGAGTGATCCTTTCACAAACCTGTAGTTGCTATAAGCCATTATTAGTCAAGACACACCAAGACAACCTTACATGAGCACATGAATGTAGAAAATCTTTAAGCTATATACTTGATTGTGTTTAAATTTCTTATTTCTAAACTAAATCTACTTACTAGAAGGTTAACAACTCAAAGATGTCAGAATTTAAATTGCATTTTCCAAATCATCAAATAGGGAAGACAAATTCTGAATCACTTTAGTAGAGAATATGAGCTTTTTTTTATAAATATTTCTTGATGCATTAAAGTACTAAAACATAAGAGAAGACAGAGTATTTCCCACCAACAGTGATTGAATATGTACTGAATCATCTTTATGAAATGAGTACAATAACAACAGGGACAATTATCCAGGACAAACCATGCCAACCTCATGATTAAAGCAACGATATTCTGAAAGACAATGCCAAACCATTTTTTAGCTAATTTTCTCTATTATTGGTCCCCATGGGAAGATACCTAACTTCTCACTCTAATGAATTCATTTCCAATTCTTTTCATGTTTGGATTTCATCTCTGATGCTTATTTCAAATACATTATTCCTTAGCTACCTAAAACTTCACCACATAGAGCATTATAGCCCTTGTAACTGTTTTATACTTCAAACTAAAAAGCACTACCCAATTTTTTATCACTTAAAAGCACTCCATTTCATTCACCTGCTCAAGTTATAAGCAGCACTCTGTTCAGTCTTCAATCTGTCTGTCCTTATAAGTAATCAAGCATCAATGATGAAAATAAAAACTAGTCAGTTTTTTACAGGTCACAGATCCTAACTACAACCCTACAATATGTCAAGAACAAACCTACTATTGGACAACTACAGGCCTTGACCAAGTCAACACATCTAAATAAAAATTAGTGAAAAACTAAAGGTAAGAAACAACCCCCCACCCCCCCAAAAAAAAAAATTCTAGTCGAAGAAGAAGGAGATAGGTGCTGCATTGGTGATGTTACCACTGTAGATATCATAATATGAATTACCCCTTAAGTCTACTTCTTCTTCTTCTGGTTTCTATTCTCTAAAATTTAATCCTCATTCTAAACTTATGCAGATTATCTGCTCTAGGGCTTTTTACAGACATTAAATTCATAATTCATCATCTTCATTGACTTGGAGGATTGGAGTTTAAGTTGCTGAAATCATTCAAATGATAAATGACCTGAACAGGCAGCAGAAAATTACATTGACTCTATGCCCTTGAAGTTTCTACTTCCAAAAAATACAATCACCTATGTTGTTTCACATAATTCCTCGTATAAATCAAGACCTCTATAAAATCACATTTGCAATCTAGTTACACAATAATGATGTGATCTTAACAAATTTGAGAATATAATTAATGCAATAATAACAAGTACAACAATGAGTACAGAAACATTATCCCAAAATATGCAAAGTTAAAGTTAGAAAGAATATGTAAACACATAAAGGGTATATGATAGTTCCTTGTGTCTTGATTTTATAGAGCTGTTCTATAATAAAACCTATCATTTTAGGCACCCATGCCCATGTGTAAAGTTCAAAGCTAATAACTCATTTTGGTTTTTTATTTTACTAATCTCTTGAAAAACTAAACTTCAAGTTTGACCACACTATTTGCACAATGACAGGAAATAAAAGGTAGCAGTTTAATATTGATCTCTGATTATTCCGACTAGATAATGCCAAAAAATATCCAACCAGAAGTTGACAATTCCATCCACTTAATGTAACCCTCTTCTCTTCTAATACACAATAGTCTCCAAATCCCCCAAAAAAATAATTCTTAAATCAACAGGAACTAGAGAAGAATTTTTTTTTTTTAAATATCAAATTTCTGAGTCACTGCTCAAGTTGCTCCTCTTAAAACTTCTTTTGCTGTCATCATTTCTTCTTCTTCTTCTTCTTCTTCTTATTGTTATTAGATCCAATGTTCAATTTTGGTGATTGCCAATTGAGATAGGATTTTTTTTTTTTTGACAAGTAAAAATACTGGGCCATTTCTTGATTTGTGCGTGTCATCCTTGCACAGGGTCATGCCAATTGAGATAAGATTGAGAAAAAACAAAACAGAAGGGGAAAAATCAAAATAAATATCCGTCATAACACTTGCAAAAATTAAGAACGGTCACCTTGAAACGTAGAACATTGAAACATACATCCAAGGTCAGATGTCTTAAATCTATGCAATTGTCTCATTTTCATTTTTTTTCCTGAGGTAATATGGCACAGCAAATAAAAACTATTTTAGCAAATAACACAATCACCATTGACATGAGAGAGATGATGGAAAGCATCAATTGCCAGATTTGCTACCACCTACGTTCATCTCTGCAGTCTCACAGTTTGACAAAGTGTCTCCACAAAAATGGCAAAAGTTGTAGTTTACAACAACCACAACTAACATCCTAATAAGGACCTTCAGTAAATGCAACCTCCAAATAACTTAGAACTTGGAACTTCACTCTTTCTGCCACTGCAATCTGTAACTCACAACTAAGCTAACTTGAACTTCATCTGTTGTAAATAGCCTTGAAGAAATAGTCCGCAACAATTCTACTACAGAAAACTCTCACCAGAAAACTCTCACCAAATCTCCCAATCTGACTCCAACTCAAAATTTTGGGATAACATTTTTTTTCTTTCGATAAGTAAAAATATTGGGGCATTTCTTGATTTGTGCATGTCATCCTTGCACAGGGAAATGCCAATTGAGATAAGACTCAGAAAAAATCAAATCAAAGGGGAAAAATCAACATAACTATATGTCGTAACACTTGCAAAAATTAAAAACATTCAACTTCAAACGTAGAACCTTGAAAAGGTTAGATGTCTAAAAACTACGGAATTGTTACCACTGACATGAGAGAGATGATGGAAAGCACCAATTGCCAGATTTGCTACCACCTACGTTCATCTCCCAGTCTCGCATAGTTTGACAAAGTGTCCCACAAAAATGGCAAGTTCTAATTTACAAAAACAGCAACTAACATTCTAATAAGAACCTTTAGTAAATGCAACCTCCTGATAACTTAGAACTTGGAACCTCACTCTCTCTGCGACTGCAACCTGTAAGTCACAACTAAGCCAACTTGAACTTCATCTCGCATATATAGCCTCGAAGAAATAGTCTGCAACAATTCTACTGCAAAAAACTCTCACCAAATCTCCCAATCTGATTCCAAATCAATAATTTTTAAAACTTACTCTAGGGCCCCAATGCAACACGGCAGCATTTTATCACAGAAAACGATAGACCCAATTTCAATTATCTACAATTAAGAAGATAAATATGCTAAAACAAAAAATAAACACTATATTCAGAGACCTTTTGGACAACCGATACTGATACTGTTCATTAAGTTGCCCTAATCATAGGCCGATTCAAAAAGCAACCAGAAACCACAAAATCAATCAAAACCCACCAACTTTTAGGCAAACCCAGAAAATCTAAAGCATGCCCAGATTGTAAAAAGTCAACGAATATCACCAACCAGAGATTCAAATCCGAAGAAAAAAATCTTACATTGCTTCCTTTCCACACTTGGTACACGCGCTTAGCCATGCGAACACCACCCGCTCGCTCTTCACTACGCCGGAAGAGAGTCGAAGACTTGGAATTTGTGGCCGTTCATCTCCCTCCCCCAGACCACCCAAAGCTCAGTACACGCGATTCGATCTATTGGCCGGCACTTAATGGGTGCAAATACAGCAACACAAAGTAGGTTTTTCTGAGGATTTTGCGAACGAAATGCGTTGAGATTTGGGTGTAGCGAGAGAAAATGAAACGGGGTTTTGGGTTCGTCGATGTTGTGATCTGAGAGAGAGAGAAGTGGTGGCGGTTTTGGAGTATTATTAGAAGTTTTTTTTAATGGAATCTTTCGAGGAAGCCTTGGAACTCTCTCTCTCTCTCTCTCTTACGTCATATTTGGGACGCTGATTGTATTTGATTATGTGAAATGACTAATTTGACCGACGCAATTTTTTAAGCACACTTGAATTGACCGTTGCAGATTATTGTAATGTTCCTTATTCCGTACTTTTAAGTTTTAAGTTTAAGGAAGCGTTTGAATGACAGCTTAAAAAAGTCAAAGTTAAAATTTTAAGTGAGTTGTAAAAGATTATTTTTTAAAATTTAAACTAATTTTAAAATTAATTGTTCTAAATAAAAGTCATTAAAAATATTATAAGCTGTTACATTCATACACTACCTAAGTTTTGAATTAATTTTATTGTACAACTAAGGGAGAAGCCATAAGCTGGCTTAAGCATGAGCTGATAAGATAAGCTAATTCAAACCAGAAATTCTTATCTCATTTTCTTAGTTTTTTACATTTTAAATTGTTGATAATTACATATCTCATTATTTGTCATCATGGTATTGGCTTAAATTTGAACTTTGTAAACTTTTGCTTTAAATTCTACAAGTGTCACGACATGTTAAAATATTATTGGTCCAACTCAAACAATTAAAAATCTAATCTTAGTACAACTCCTTAAAAATCTCCTCTTATTTAAAAAAAAAAATTACAAGGATCATACTCTTCAGTTTTAAATATTTATTTAAGTTACCAATTATAGAATTCTTCTTATGAATTCTTTCGAAATTCTTGCCTTAGTTACCAATTCCAAACTTTTTATCTTGAATTTTTTCAAAGCCTTTGCCTTAGGTTAGATGTTTATTATTTATTTCCTTAAGTTATTCATTCAAAATTTCTTATTAGGAAGTTGTGACAAAGTTCTTGCGTTACTTATTTTCTTAAGTTTTTCTCTTTATGTGAAAAAGTTATTCAGACACCTAAAAGCTTCTCTAATTATAAATATAACATCATGCTCTAAAATAAAATATTTATAAACTCAAAACGTAGTACAACTTAAATTTTTTCAAAATTTTCTAATTAAATTATCTTGATACTTAACTAAGTTTCTAATTAGATGCTCCTTTTATAATTATCATGCATTCCAAATTTAAAGTCGATTAGAGATCGGTAGGTATATTACATAGATAGTATTCAAACAATGAGTTATGTACACAGTAAAATGTAAATTTTTGCTTAGATACCTCTCGATTTCATATCAACTTAAAATTTTCTATATATAATGGGCATGGAAATAATATTTAATATAACAACTAGCCTTTTGAAAGATTAATATGTTAAAAGTATAACTAAATATAGAAGTTTTTAAATTTACAATCAGGTGTACGTAGATTTTAACTCGATTATATTACATTTATCTTATTTGAAATTTCAAACCCTTTCCTTGAAATTTTGAAAATTACATCTATAAGGATTGTCAGACTCAAAAGAGGAGAGAATTATTGAAGTTGTAAGTAACGAATTTGAGAAAATGAAGTTTTGGGTGATACAAAATATGGATGAGTAGCAGTAACCAAATATATGATGTTATTGTACTATTTCATGTATTCAAAGGTTAAGGGCAAAAATGTCATTTCATTCCATTTTGTTACATTCACTCCAAGATAAAGCGCTTATTTACTTGACACACGACTTTTTTTTTTTTTTCATTTTTACCTTAATTCTGCTAGAAGTGTGTACTCTTAACTTATTTGAGCCAAACATGCCAAACATGGCTAGGACCCACTTAAGAATGGTTGACAATTACGTTTTTAGGCTAGTTTTAATATAAGGGAATTGATTAGTCATTTTTACTTTTATTTTAATTTTTTTTGTTTAGTATCATTATTTAAAGTTGGAATGATCTTTTTGTTGGAATAACTTTTTATTCTTTCAAAAGTGGAATGACTATTCTATTCTTCCATGCAATGACAATATAAACAAAATTTGTTAACACTTTTATTGTCAAATTTTTTAAAAAATAAAAAAAAATGTTTGATAAATAATTAGAAAACAATTTTAAAAAAGTTGAAATTTTATTTAAATATATACATATATTTAATACTAATAGTCCTCTTTTCCCCTCTATTGCCATTTACTACCTTCATTCAGTGTTGCCACCATGACCACCCACCGCCCACCCACCATTGCCACAGTCATCAAACACACCCCCCCCACCTCAAACCACCACCTCCACCTCCACCTCCACCTCACACCACCACCACCATCAACACCACTTGTCACCACCACAATATTTAAGATTAGATTTTTATAATATATACTAAAATTTAATTTTATTCTAGTATTATTAATTTGTTTTACTAAACAATAGAATGAGAATGATCATTTTGTCTCATTAAGTACATAAACAAGAAAATGGGAATGGCCATTCTCATTCACATTCTATTTCATTTTCTTATACCAAACATAGCATCAGAGTATGTTTTATTAAAAAAAAAATTACATATAAAAAACAAATCAAAAAATGTATAAGCATTGTTATGGACTAAATTTAGAAACATTGTCTTAATTTAAACTCCCCTTCTTACTTATTGTGTGCAATCATATAATATAAAGTTTTTACAATTAATGCAGACGGACTTAATCAAACTCTCTCTCTTCTTAGTCATGGAGAAAGAGCGTGTCACGCCCGTGTCTACCTAGTATAGTATTATCCATTTTGAATTGTAACTCGTATAACTTTAAAACGTGTTGTGTTAAGTAAAAGATCGAGCTTACATATATATCTCTTCATTTCAATTTTATCTTTCCTAGATGATATGAGACTCGTCACCGAGCCATGTGTACCTCCCCTGGTATTGATCACACCTCAATGTAGCCGCCCAATAGTTGTTGGGAGGGATTTTTTTGGTCATTTTGGTGTATTATTCAAAAAACTAGCCCGTGTCGGTACCTTGCTGTGCTCATGCGTGCACTTGCAGGCTGTTCTCGTCCCGTGCTTGTGGGCTTGGATAACAAGCCCTTAGCACAATACGACACACCAGTTGGGTTAAGTTTCTTTGAGTTAAAAAAGATTCCATATATCACCACTGAGCTGTTAAATTGTCAGGAGTAAGTAAAGACTATAATGGGTTTTATTCCCGTTATAAGTAAAAACTCACTATTGATATTCAACTAAAAAATTAAGTCTTCTTGTGCATCCATACGAACTAATCCCTGGGGTTTCATGCATTAAGAAAAACACAACACGAAAGTAAAAATGGAAGGATGTACAAGGCCTTTTGCTTTCCTAACAACACAAATAATAATAATAATAATAATAAAAAACGAGAACTTAAACAAGAAGGAAATGGTTATTCACAAAACTTCATCCAGCAAAAGACCAAATCAAAATCAGTCCCATGGCCGAAAGGCTCATCGAAGCCTAGTTCAAGCATACATCCATTGGTTCATAATACCTATCCATCAATTTCCTCACAAAATTTAGATTTATATTGCTTTGAGGAGCATGTGTGTTTGATTTGTTTTTTGACGGAGATTTCATGATTAATGTATCTCTCGCATAGGATTATTTGATCCTATTTGTGACTGTAGTGATTTTCGTCTTCCTGAGTACTTCATATTTACTATAAATGATGTCGCAATATTATTCATATGAAACAAAAAATTTTAGAAATTCCTTTTGTATTATGATTTGCTTGCCCTTAATGTTCAATTTGTTTACTTATCGGCAAACAATTTGGAGCAATAAAGGGGAAAATAAAAGATTGATTTGACTGATGATTAATACTTTGCTTTTTCCATTTTGTTGTAATTTGTTTTACCTGAGAAGGTTAACATATAAGCTGAAGGTACTTTTAGTCCCAACTTATTGTCTTAAATTTTGCAATTAATTATTTCTAATTCCAACAAATTTTGCGTGAGGGTAAATTTTGATAATTTGGGTCCATCCACACAATTGGCCCTTAAAATAGCCGTTATCAAGTTGTCAGGGAGGAAATTTTATGTTGTTGTGGTGTAATATTTGAAAACACTAGCCCACGCAGTGCTCTTGCATGCGTGTGGTGGGCTCGTGAGTGTCCGTGCAGTGCTTTTGGCATAGGTATCAAGCCTAACACGAAAGTAAGAGAGCATGAATATATTCATCTTGTGTTTCGAGGATTGCTCTGAAAAGCAAAAAGCTCTGATAGAGCTCCTTAAACTATAATGGGAAATCATATGATTGTCAAACATCAAGTCCATGGATTACCGAAGTCCATGGATTACCGCCGAATCCAATGACTTGGAAGAATGCTGAAAAGATAACAAAAATGTTGGGTTGGCTGGTTGCTCTAGACAAATGGAGTTGTTGGAATATTTGGTGTAAACATCGACTTTGATCTATTGTTAAGGTGAGATTCACATATCTTTTTTAGTGGGTCCAAGATGCTTTGTGTTCTTCTCCATAAGGAGATGAAAAACAAGCATTTACTTACTCAAATTCATGAGGTTTGAATGAGATAATAGTCTCCAAAGTAAGTATCATGAGTATGGTTTATGGGTGGAACTAAAGGCTTATCTCACATTGATTTTCTATGGAAAAAGTGATGGGTATATAAAGGCTAAGTTTAAAGATGGGTTTGGGCCCCAAGGGGCATCCCACTTTTGTGAAAGAGGGAGAACCTATGGAACCCATGGGTTGACCCAATAAACCACACGCGCGCCGCCGCTCGCCCGTTTGGCCAACTCGACTCGATTCAGTTCGGTTCGATTAAATTAATATTAAAATGGCTTGGGCCGGTTTAATATTTTTGGACGTGGTTCGAACCATACCAGTGTGGACCGGGTTGAACCAAACCGGTTCAAATTTAAATTACAACGGTTGCGTCCCTTCCTAAGGGCGCGTTTGACTGGCACCGTTTCGAAGGGGTGAGATTCTTTCTATATATAGAAATAATCCCCCTACGAACAAAACACAATTTAATATACAAGTTCTTCGTCTCTCTCTCTCTTTTTTTCTCGGCCTCCGACGACGTGCCCAGATTCCGGCGACATTCAGTGGTGAATCTCTGGTGAAGTACTGTCCAGAATTCTGGTGATTATTCCCGACAGATTCTGACGGTTCATTCAGTCCGTTCACATCCTCGTCTCTGTCTTAGAAATTCTGTACGAATTTCTATCCAGGTTTCATCCGGTTAATTTCTTATTTTACCGATCGTGATTTCATATATTCTGTGTGATAAATTTCAGTGAAAATTCTATCACTTTCTTTTGTGTTTCTGTAGTGAATTTCAGTGTTGAAATTCTACAGAATGAATGCAGTTTTATGTGTAGAAAAATACAGTGTATTATTTATCATATCATGTTGATTTTATTAGAAACACTGTAGGTTTCTGTATGGAATTAAATGTCATAATTCTGTGTAGAATTAGACAGAAATTTCTCTTTGTTTTATATCATACATGATGCATACATTCCATACATTGAGAGAGTAAAATCAAAGGTTGATTCGCTGAATCTTGAATATTGTAGTGCTACTTATTCAAGATTGTGATTATTTTATCCTAGAGATAGACGTCCATTCATCCCATGAGCACTTGTGTGGGGAACGAATCTGTCTTAAGCTAAGAGTGTGTAACACTCGACTTGATCTCCCATGCATCGCATATTTTATTATTTCATTATATGAGACTTGTTGAATCTATCATATTACGTTCATTCACACAAGTTATTTAATGTTGTTGTTTTCACCTTATGATGATTACATGACAATAATATTACTATAGTTCATTTTACTTTATTGTGGTTATAGATTATATGAAAAACTTTATACAACATATATTTTAATTTCCAACAATCTTAAGATAGATACTTTGTTTCTCTCTGTATATGTTTTCCATGTGTAGTACTAATGTGAAATGGCATGTAGTTGTGTGGTGTTGAGTATATGATATTGATAATCATGTGTGAATTTAGATTTGACGTTAACATAAAGGTTTACATTCTAAGTTACTAAATTTAATTTTATTTGCCACTTAGGAAGTGAATGTTCATCTCTGAATTAAGCCTGTTATAATTCTAGAAACTTGAGTTTCGTAATGCATAACAATTGACATGAATCCTTATGTTGTGATGAACTTAACTTGCATAGTGGTTGGGAATTGGTTAAAGTTCTATTGCATGTTTAGCATGATATAATTGTAGCAGTACATCTTTATGTATCTTTGATGTTACATGTTAATTGTCTTGCCATGCTTATGTGTTTTTTGGGTGAAAGCATGATTTTGTGGTTAAGCAATTTAATTGCTAAAGTTTTAATTTCATTTGAGAAATTAAAATGGTATTATTCTAAGGTTTATAACCTTAAGAATATGAGCATATGATACTGTGTGGACTAGCAAATTTCATTGCTAGAGTATTTAATTTCTTCTATGAAATTAAATTGTGTAATTCTATGATTTCTAATCACAAGAATATTACCATGTGTTTGTAGATCACATGATGGATATTTGGGAAGAGGTGGGTCAGAACTGGTTTAGTGAGGATGGGTCAGAGAATCCTGCACAACCAGCAAATCCTCCTGTGTTACACACAATGTATCATCTTTATAATCCAGAGAACGTTGCTCTTCCTAGGCCAGTGGCATTGCCTATTCCGCGAGGACAGGTGATTGGACCGAATGAGGCAGGACCGAGTCGTTATCGAAACTACTATAGGAAGATTCGATGCACTGCTCGCAAGAGCGTTCCGTGTCCCGTTTATTTCCAGAGGTTGAGGCTTCTAGCACAACCTGAGGGTTCTCATGATGTGGACTCTCCTTATCGGCCAAACACCCTAGGGCGTGCGCGGAAGAGGACGCTTGATCCTGTGTTTGTAGTGATTGACAGTTTCTCTTCAGGAGGATCGTCTGGTCCTTACTAGTCTCGTGTTAAGGTTTATTATCGTTTATGTGTTTTTATAATAATGTGTTTAGTTGCATAACTTATTTAATTGCTAACTTGGAACACTTTTTGTGACCATATATGTATCTATGCATATCTATGTTGGTGATAGTAATGACACATCTAACTTTTATGTTAATTATCATATGTTGATCGTATTTCATAGTGTTCCTTGAAATATAATGAAATTGAGAAAGTTACCATCCAAGAGTATGCTTTTCCACATAATTAGTGGTAATATTGGAATATTATACTTAATGTATTTAACGCACATGTTATAATGTTCAAATGAGTTTGAGAACGAATGTAGTAAACGAGAAAAAGGTATTAAACATGGTGATGATGTAGCTACAGCAGTTTACATCCAGATTCACCTGTCTATAAATACCTAGTTGTTTCGGTAACTTGATTACTGAGAAAAATAAAATCCAACTCTTAATTGAGTTGATGTATACTACTTTGTTAAATTATAGATATTCCAAGAAATGTGGGGGAAAGCTTTGGTTTCTCCAACTCACGTTCTCGTTAGGAGACCTCACAGAACACTGTGTTAACTCCGACGAAATTATAGATTGGGTTATCTGTAATCTAAGTTATAAAACGATGTGAGTGTGTATTCCCCGGATTGCTTGAACACAGTTGTGCATGTGAATACTGTAGTAGACGATAATTCGTCTAATACTCTAGAATCATTCGAGAGAATATTCCCTAATTCTAGAAGTGGGACATTATTTGAAAATGGACTTCTTTGTGCATTTGCTTTTCATACTAAAAGTCTTGACGACTTTTTGAATAAGCAAGAGTTCCAAGACTCAAAGTCTATGGTTGGAAGGAAGAATAGTTCTAGACACATAAAGGAAATAATGACTGATCCGAATGTTTCTAACTGTTAAGTCAGAGGTGAAACCTCAAGAGAAAAAGAACTAAGTGCAGCCTCGATAACTTTAGGAAAATAAAGTAAAGAGATGTACGAAGTTTCGTTATAACTGAACCATAATAGTTTACATAGAGGTAAGCTAAATGGGTAACAGACGATCTACTTGATAGATCTAAAAATGAGATTATCTAAATGATTCAAGGAGTAGAGTCTAAACTCAAATATTTAGTAGATATGTGGCGAGATCTAATCTCGGTAGTTATGACTTCGTGATATGAGTTCACGCAAGTGACAAGGGTATACATATCTTGGCTGGAATAAAGTATTTTATTCAAACCCAGGGTTAAACCACTGGAAGGTGATAGCCTTGTGCTACAAATGAGCTCTGATTACATATACATCCAGAAGTACTAGAGAGGGTATAACGTGGAAACTGGATTTATGAATCAGGAGACGCTAAATCCTCAAATGGATAAGTCTTACAAGAAGTACTTTAATTTCTTAGGAAATTCTTGCAATGAAAATAAACAGCTAGATTCTATGCAGGCATTAAGAGCTAGAGAAGAAATATCACGTGATTTCTTAAATGTCTTAAGACACAGAGAATTCCTGATAATGACAAAACACGACAAACAAGTCGGTTAAAGGTCATTACTCGCAGGAATATACTATTCAATGATTAATAATTTAATCAAAGGATATTGAGAGATCATCTTATTATCAGGCCTGGTAAGAGATCGAAATTCATTCATCGAGGGGATTAGTCATTTAAAGCTGATTATTTTAAAAGTTACCTTAATGGCAACCCAACCTAGTTGACTGGAGATCCCAAGATCTAGGTTCAACGAGACAATCGAATTAAGGTCGACTTAAGTATAAATCAATGGGAGGACATTGTTCCACTGCCTAATTCTATGGTGAAATATTGATTACCTGAATAGTGTAAGGATAAGCTACAACTTTTAATATAGAACGAGTATGGCAGGATACTCATATTAACAAGCCTATGCTTTTAATGATTCTTATTACCTGGATACCAAGTGGAGTATGTATGACTGCTTACTCTATAAGAAAATCACCTATATGAGTGTGATGGGGGCCGCTTCCATGAGAATTGTAAAGGCTTCAATTCTCTAGAGCGCTCATGAAACAGGACAGTTCATGGCCAAAACGAACACAATCGAGAACAACCTTAGATAGGGAAGGAACCCGTGTGAGTACTATTGTCTCGGTTTATATAAAAGGCAGAACAGTTCAAGATATCATGTTCACTGGTCAGCCAATAAACTCGATAGTATTTCACTAAGGAAGGTTCAAAGCCAAAAGCCACCTTTCCTGATGCGGCAACTTTTCGCTTTACTCTCTCTCTCTTATACATATTTGCATTTGCATTTCTTTGTGCATTGTTTTAACAGCCAATCTCATTCATGTGGGGGATTGTTGGAATATTTGGTGTAAACACCAACTTTGAGCCATTGTTTAGGTGGGACCCACATGTCCTTTTTAGTGGGTCCAAGATGCTCTATGTTCTCCTCCATGGGGAGATGAAGAACAAGCATTTACTTGCTCAAATCCATGGAGGTTTGAATAAGATAATGGTCTCCAAAGTAGGTACCATGAGTATGGTTTATGGGTAGAACTAAAGGCTTGTCCCACATTGATTTTCAATGGGAAAAGTGATGGGTATATAAAGGCTAAGTTTAAAGATGGGTTTGGGCCCTAAGGGGCACCTCACTTTTGTGAAAGGGGGAGGACCTATGAAACCCATGGATGGACCCAATAAACCACATGCGCGCCACCGCCTGCCTTTCCGGCCGACTTGACTCGGTTTGGTTCGGGTGCGATTAAATTAATATTAAAATGGCTTGAGCCGGTTTAATATTTTTGGACGTGGTTCGAACCATACCAGTGTGGACTGGGTTGAACCGAACCGGTTCAAATTTAAATTTCAACGGTTGCGTCCCTTCCTAAGGGTGCGTTTGTCTGGCACCGTTTCGAAGGGGTGCGATTCTTTCTATATATAGAAATAATCCCCCTCCGAACAAAACACAATTTAATATATAAGTTCTCTGTCTCTCTCTTTCTTTTTCTCGGCCTCCGACGACGTGCCCAGATTCCGGCGACATTCAGTGGTGAATCTCCGGCGAAATACTGTCTAGAATTTCGGCGATTGTTCCAGACAGATTCTGACGGTTCATTCAGTCCGTTCACATCCTCGTCTCTGTCTTAGAAATTCTGTACGAATTTCTATCCAGGTTTCATCCGGTTAATTTCTTATTTTACCGATCGTGATTTCATATATTCTGTGTGATAAATTTCAGTGAAAATTCTATCACTTTCTTTTGTGTTTCTGTAGTGAATTTCAGTGTTGAAATTCTACAGAATGACTGCAGTTTTATGTCTAGAAAAATGCAATGTATTATTTATCATATCATGTTGATTTTATCAGAAACGTCGTAGGTTTCTGTATGGAATTAAATGTCATAATTTTGTATAGAATTAGACAGAAATTCCTCTTTGTTTTATATCATACATGATGCATACATTCCATACATTGAGAGAGTAAAATCAAAAGGTTAATTCGCTGAATCTTGAATATTGTAGTGCTACTTATTCAAGATTTTGATCATTTTATCCAGGAGATAGACGCCCGTTCATCCCATAAGCACCTGTATGGAGGACAAATCTGTCTTAAGCTAAGAGTGTGTAACACTCGACTTGATCTCCCTTGCATCGCATATTTTATTATTTCATTATATGAGACTTGTTGAATCTATCATATTACGTTCATTCACACATGTTATTTAATGTTGTTGATTTCACCTTATGATGATTACATGACAATAATATTACTATAGTTCATTTCACTTTATTGTGGCTACAGATTATATGGAAAACTTTATACAACATATATTTTAATTTCCAACAGGAGTACTATGGAAGGTAATTATAGCAAATGTATTCGCTTTCGAGTAGGAATTGATATTAAAAAACCAATCAGAACTGGTTTTACATTGCAAATGAGTGGATTATTTGATTTAGAGATTGAATTCAAGTATGACTGTTTGGGTGATTTTTGTTACTGCTGTGGTAGAATGGGTCACTCCTTGAATGAATGTAAGTTTGGGAATGGTAAGAAATCAGATAAGTATGGTTCGCATATCAGAGCTTTATCAATTAGACAATTTGTTCACACTGAAAATTTCATGGAGTTTATGAGGGAGGGCCATGAAGAATCAGAAGGTGTATCTAGTTCTACTACTCCGGCCATAGGTAATTGTAGTGGAGAGGTTACAGAGATTACCGGCTTGATCTAAGTCACACAAAGCATGTGCGGGCGCTAGTGCGGGAGCGCGAGAGTATTAATTGTCAAAAGATTAAAAATGAAAGCATCCGTATATACATATTTAAATAAATATTATATTTATATATTTATATAATCTATTTAAATAATTTTAATTTTTTATGCTTCAATTGCTCATGCAACTGTAGTCTATATCCAATAAATATAAAGAAAATGCTATAAAGTAGAAAAGACAGAGAGATGGTAAGAATGTCATTTGTGGTCTAGTGGCCAAAGTTTTCTTCTAGACTCTAGTGGTCACAAGTTCATCACTCCACTCAAGCATTTTGACTTTTGAGATTCTCACAAATGCTGAACCCGTGGGGCCCTCCTGGGGGTGTTGTGGTGTGTCCTTTCTCACCATAAGCCCTACCATGTGGCAGTTTATTAACGGCCAATTACCTAGTTTGTATGTATTTCGTGCATTTGACCAGAGCAATTCGTGGATTTGACACGAATTGATGTCCAATTGGTTAATCCGTGAACTGATTTGCAATTCGGCAACCCAGTTACTCGAACTGTGTGACCTCGGGCCTGATGAACAAAAGGTGACCCCAACGGCGGTGCATGGGAAAAGAGGGTCATGATGTCCAATTCGTCAATCTGTGAACTGATCAAAAATTCGGCAACCCAGTTAGCCGAACTATGTGACCTAGGGCTTGATAAGCAAAGGGTGACCCCAATGGCGGCGGATGGGAAAAGAGGATCATAGAGATGCGAGTGAGAATGCAGATCTAATTTGCAACGTGTCGCAGCTGTACAATCCACAAACTTCGTTAAGGCAAGGTTGTGTGTATCATCCATATTTTGTGGGGATGGAGGCCTTCACACATGGCAATAGGAGTGAGGATAATATGAGTGTAGAATATCCCTCCCATGTACAGAGTAATGGTAAAGATCTACCTAATCTTCATACCAGTAAGAATGCAGTCGTTAATCGTAACTTGGAAAGGGTGAGCCTTGGGAAGGTTGTGGGTCAGGCTATGGTGAGTAGGGTCGATTATGGGCCAGCTCTAATAGCCCAATCCAGTGTAAGGTTACCCATACACATTGAGCCCACAGATCTAAACCAAACCTTTATGAGTGGTGGGCCTGACTTGCAGATTACTAGCATCCTTCCTCCTCGTTGTGAAAACCCAGGTTCTTCGTCAAAGCCTTATATTCCTTTGCTAGCCCAGAACTCTAAGCGAGCAAAGCCGTTAACTGATTTTCAAATTATCAATATCTCACCGGGTATAACTGACATGGCACATAGCCTCTTCTAAGATATACAAAAGATGACTATCAAACGAAAACAATAGAGTTCAATAGTGGATGAAACTCAAAATCAAAGAAGTGGAAAAGCTTGGAACTAATTTATAATCAAAGCTTTAGTATTGGGAAAACAGTAGGTGATTCTAGTATTGAGAAAACCTGCGGGAGTAACAAATGTTCCTTGAATTTCACTATAAAAAAGAGATTTAAAAAAACCTTGAAGTGTCAGGAAAAAACTCAGATCAGTAGCCAAGTTTTGGAGGAAATCAGTGTGGAAAGGAATATGGAAGTTTCTTCAATAGCTAAGGAGGCGGGTGATTGTACTTTAAAAGTGCAATCTATATGCCTTAATTAGTTTCTTGTTAGACCTAGAATACGTTTATTTATGTTGTTTTAGTCCTAACTTATTACTAACTTAGTTTGTTTGATGTTAACAGGATTCCCACGTTAAAAAGGAAAAATTTGGGTGAAATTACAAAGGAGCATCCAAACGGTCCTCATGGGCGTTTGAATGCCCATTCGAATGGCAAGGGAAAGCGTTCGAATAGTAGGAGGAGCGTTCAAACGATGCGTCAAATGAAGGCCTATCAAGATCAGGCTTGAAGCCTGTTTGAGAGATTCAGAGAGCATAGATACCATCAAAAAGGCGTTAGAAGTCCGTTCAAATGGTGGGCCAAGGTATTCAAAAGGTCGGCGTAAATCTGCACTTTTGAAAGTATATAAAAGCTAGGCCTGATTCCAAGTTAGAGAGTTCTTTTGAAGTAGTTAGTTTTTAAGAGTTTTAAGTTTCCTTTCAGAGCTTTAGGAGTAGATTAGAATAGAACTTTACATTGTTTTCATAGTTTTTAAATCCCTGTAAGCAAATTCACCAGCTTTTCATAGTTTTTCAATCCCTGTAATTAGATTTAGTCTCTCAATATATATTTTGCATATTCATAATGGTGTTGAGTAGCTAGATTTCGTCTTAAAATCAATTGTGAGGATCAATTGAAGATCTTGAATGAACATTTGGAGGTAACTAGGGTTTTAATGTTTTTATCTTCTAATTCTTATTTCTTTGGGATCAAACTTTCGATATTTATGAAAACTTAGATATTTGATTATACTTGGTAATATTTATGCACGAAACTTAGTTCGGTATATTTACTGCACAAGTTGATGGTATGCATATATGATTCTAAACATGATTTATTCTAGGTTTGATTATTAAAGAATAATAGTTTTTATCGCTAAATCTTTCGAATCAAATACTTACGACACAGTCAATGATTTGAGTTATTAGAAAGTTCCAATGGAATTTCGGGTGAAGCAACTAATTGGAGCAATTGATCTTGAGACTTTCTTTTATTAGTTTCAAATCGTTGTTATAGTTTAATTTAGATAAATCAACCTCTTCAAAACTATTTTCTTTTTGTTTTATTGGAGTGTTTTTTTGGGACTTCTAAACCAAGGTGAGTTTTTCTATATGTGCTAACCTTCTTCCTTGTGGATTAATCTTGGATTTCACTGAGTAATTATTACTACATTTTGGCCGGACATTGGCTGTTATTTATCCCATGTTTTTGGAGCGATCAGTTTTTGACCTACCCATGCCTCCCAATCCTCCATGATTGGAATTGTTTGGAATTGTTGGGGGTTAGCTCATACCATTCGTCAATTGAGAGCTGACTTATCTAAAATAAAACTAGATTGAATTTTCCTCTTTGAAACTAAATTAAAGTCTAATAAGGGGAAGCTCAATTACAGAAACTATCCAAGGGTCGCTCGAGGGGTATCTGTCTAGCTTGGAAGAGCGGTGTCAACATAGAAGTAGTTTATTCTGATTCTCAGTTTATTTTAGCGTTTGTTTATTTAGATCCAACAGAGCATGCATGGCTCTTGAATGGAGTTTATGTTCCATCTCAATGAAATACTCAAGCTAGACTTTGGGATTCAATAGGATATATCTCTGAAACTTTTAATGGTGTTGCGCTTTTCATTGAAGACTTTAATAATATTACTTCCCAAGAGGAGTAACAAGGGGGCAATTCATATGCAGAGCCGTCTAATGGTGGATTCAAAGGTATTGTGGAAGATTTGAGACTGATTGACTTAGGTTACTCAAGAAACCCTTTTACTTGGTCTAATAACAAAGTTGGAACTGCAAACATCAAGGAAAGGTTGGATAGGGGTATAGTTACCTCAGATTGGCGTGATTTATTTCCAAAAGCTACCATCATTCACCTTCCAACAAGTGGCTCTCATCATGCTCCTTTGGTTTTGAACACTTATGGGGAACAAAATTCTTGCAAAATGCCATTTAAATTTGAAGCTATGTAGACTCGTGACCCTTCAAGTTATGGGGTGGTTAAAACTACTTGTTCTACCTATATCCAGGGTTCTCTTGCCTTTAGGTTCTGTAAAAAGATCCAATGCACTAAAGAGGCCCTAAAGAATTGGAATGTGGGGCATTTTGGGCACTGTGATTTTAGGATTGCTAATTTAATGAAGTAGATTGACAAGCTTTAACAAGCTCCTCCTTCTTATGATAAAATGAATCTGATTAGGAATCTTAAGCTACAACTTGAGGAAGTCCAAGCAAGCAAGGAAGTCTTGTGGAAGCAAAAATCTAGGGTTTAATGGTTGCAAGAAAGAGATTTGAATACTAAGTTCTTCCACACATCAACCATTATTAGAAGTTGCAGGAATCATATTGATGCTCTCAAGCTAGAAAATGGTTTAGGGACGTATAGCAGAGATGAAATTGGAAGGCAATTTAAAAGGTTTTACAAAAGATCTTTTCTCTTCTTCAAATCTTGTGATTCCTAAGTGGATTTTTGATTTTCTGACTTCGGTGGTCTCTTATGCTGATAAGCCTATCATGTGTCATATTCCCTCCGTAGAAGAAGTCCGAACCACTCTATTTATGTGAGACCCTAAATTGCTTAGCATCATACTTAGCTTAATAACATGCAACTCGGTAGCTCGTGCTCGGTATGGTCTGCTCGGCCGTGCTCGGCCATGGTCGTAATTGGCCATGGTCTGCTCGGTTGTGATTGGCCATGGTCTGCTCGGCCATGGTCTGCTTATTGTTGGCGGTCCTGATCAGTCTTTGCCAGATCTGTGAAACCCTAACTTGCTTAGCATCATACTTAGCTTAATAACATGCTTATGGTGCATGATTATCCTTAATCAAGGAGCTTGGTTGGTATGGTTTAATGAGGACTTGCATTTGGGAGATTATCATATTTTTTTAAGCATGATTGGTGAGCTTAATTCATGATTAATTAGCTTAATTAATCTTCAAGCTTAGCTTATGTTAATCATGATTAATTATCATGTGTGTGATTAATTATGTTAATTATGTGGATTAGAGGTGGATTAAGGAAGCAAGGACGTGCTAGGTGGGGGTTTAACTCTAAGACACCTAGGTGTGTGCTTCATGTGTGAGAGGTGTGTGTTTTACTAATTTTTCTAGCAAGCGTGTGTGTGTGACATGTGTGGATAATAGATACACATTGTATTTATTTTGTGTCTTGCAAGACAAGAGAGAAAAAGCTTGGTTCAACGATGGTTGGGAGAGAAAGAAGACAAAAAAAAAGAGAGAAAAGAAAAGGAAGAAGAAGAATTCAAGAGAGAAAGTTTTGTGTTTATTCCTTGAGGTGAGAACTATATATTGATACTTGTTATGGTGTTGGGATAGTGAAAGTGGTTTCATATCTTTGATTGCATTAGGGAAGGGTTGAACATGATATTAGGTTCTAACGCATGATGATGTTCTCAATCATATATTTAAAGAGTATAAGCTATAATTATGCATTGGTTATGAATTATAACATTTATTTCATCTTGTTTGATGTGGTGGTGTTTGGTAGGTTTGGAAGCGGATCATACTATTTTGGTTCAGCCAAAAGAGTAGCTCAATTTGAGAGTAAGCGGTATCAGGTGGGGATATTGATGATCTTATTCATATTGAACTGAATGCTTTGTTATGAATGGTGGTGATTGCTTGATTATGAGGTGATAATTACATACAATTCATACATTGTGTGCATACTTTGCATTGCATAAATGAGGTTCAGCCGAGTAGGGGCTAACCTAAGGTTTAGCCGATGTGGGGCTAACCTAAAGGGTGTCGATGTGGGACGTCCTTGATAACAAGCTATCGATATATTGGGCCAATGTTATCAAAATAGCGCGCACATATGTAGTGTATCGTACATTGCATCACAAGAGACATTTTGTTTATTGTTGATGGTGTATTATTTATTGATACTTAATTCAATGGATGTTTATCATTCCTTTTTTATGAGTTTGATTATCTTGTGAGCACGTGAATATATAGCTCACACCCATACAGGTTACTTTGCAGGAAAATGGGGGAATGTCCAGTCCACTGTTGGTGTTGAGTTGGGGAGTTTCGAGAAGCTCTGTAGTTGAGTTATTAGTCATGTATATTGTTGTACATTGTATTAAAGTCTTGTTGGAGTTTGTTTATTTTGTGGTTTTGTAATATTCATAAGTGTGGATTAATAGTTTTTTTAATGATGTATGTTGGAGGATTATGAGATGGTTTTTATTTATTTAATATGATGTTATTTATTTCTATAAGATTTCTATCTTTAGGATTATGTTGAGGTTTCGCTTACAGGTAGGTGACCTGTGCGATCACGTTCGTCCTAAAACGGCATTAATGATGCTTGATTAGGATTGGGCATGACAATTTAGCGTGCCTCCTCTAAAGGCCCTTGGTCCAGATAGCATGTCTGCTCTTTTTTTATAAATTCTACAGGCATGCTGTGGGCAGTGATCTATGCAACATGGTGATCTCTTTCTTTCGGAATGGGTTTTTGTTAAAAGGACTTAATCACACGTTCATAACTTTAATCCCGAAGAGCCAGAATGCATGCAAACTTGAGCATTTTAGACCCATTAGTTTATGTAATGTAGCCCATAAGGTCATCTAAAAAATTCCAGCAAACCGTGTGAGACCTATTCTAGACAGAATTATTGCTTCTAATCAAGCAGCGTTCGTGCCTAATCGGAGTATAGCTGAAAACACTATCCTGGCCCATGAGGTGCTGTACACTTTAAAACAGAAAAAGGGTTCTGGTGCTCTTATGGCAATCAAAGTGGATATGACTAAGGCATATGATCGTGTTGAGTGGCCTTTTCTCATCTCTATTATGAAGCATCTAGGCTTTCTTGAAGTTTTATGCAATGGATCCACCAATGCATTTCTACGCCTTCTTTCTCCCTCTTGATCAATAGTGGTCCCTTTAGATTATTCTACCCACAAAGAGGATTGAGGCAGGGGGATCCCTTATCCCCTTTCTTGTTTATTATCTGTAGTGAGGTTCTGTCTAGACTACTCACTCATGTTGAAGATAAGTGGTGGTTCCACGATATCAAATTTGCTAGAAATTGTCAATCTTTATCACACCTTATGTTTGCTAATGATTTACTGATCTTTAGTTGACCTAATGCAAAAGAAGCTAAGGTGATTTAGGGTTGCTTAGCGTTATACGAAAGTTGGTCTAATCAAATGGTGAACAAGATAAAATCTGCTATATTTTTCAGTAAAGATGGTCCCAGTAATATTGTGAAAGAGGTCAAACAGGTGATGGGTCTTCAGAAAGGGAAAGATGATGTTGTCTATTTGGGCTTGCCAATGTTTATAGGAAGATCCAAGAAGAGGGCCTTCAGCTATATTGTTGACAAGTTTAACCGTAAGTTTTTTGGTTGAAAATGTAAAATTCTATCATTTGCAGGTAGATCTACCTTTGTTAAAGCTGCAGCGATGTCACTCCTTATATATTCTATGT
The DNA here is from genome assembly GCA_033060915.1 of Euryodendron excelsum. Taxonomy (NCBI): domain Eukaryota; kingdom Viridiplantae; phylum Streptophyta; class Magnoliopsida; order Ericales; family Pentaphylacaceae; genus Euryodendron; species Euryodendron excelsum. The sequence goes on along the minus strand of CM065389.1, from coordinate 12,272,663 downwards.
CTTCCTTTAAGCTCCCAGTCTTTATTTGTGGACTATGGATAGTAGTGTCAGTAAATTCTGGTGGGGTACTCCTAAAGACAAGAGAGGCTGCCATGTAAAAGCTTGGAGCTATATGTGTAAACCTAAAGAGGTTGGAGTTTTAGGCTTCAGGAAATTCTCCAAGGCTAATCAGGCGTTGATTGCTAAAGTAGGTTGGCAACTTCTCAGTGAGGGGGATTGTCTTTGGACTTTCCTCTTACTCAAAAAGGACTGTCATTCGACCCCTTTTCTAGAAGTGCACAAGAAACGATCTGATTCATTTATTTGAAAATATATTTTATCTTTTAGAGATTTAATCTTGAAGGGTGCCTGTAAGAGGGTGTGAGATGGATTTTCTATTGATATATGGAAAGATCCATGGGTGCCCAATCTTCCAAATTTTTGTCCTGTCCCTCTTGATATTAGTAATGTCCATCAGACCAAGGTTTGTGAATTAATCAACTCGGAATGTCTCTCTTGGAATGTTGATCTGCTTCAGAATATTTTCACCCATCGGTCTGTGCAGAAAATCCTTAAAATCCCTATTCCAGCAGTGGCCAAGGTAGACTCTTGGGGTTGGCTACATGATGGCTCTAGGACTTTCTCTGCTCACTCAGCATACCACTGTGATATCAATAACCAGCCGTTACAATTTGCTGGTCTCTGCACTCTGTTGTGGAAACGTCTTTGGAAACTCAAGATTCACGAGCGTCTCAAGATTATGATTTGGCGAGTGGCCTCTAATGCTATTCCAACTAAGACTATCCTGGTAGTAAGATCTTTTGTCATGGATGATATATCTTGCCCATTTCGTGGTTTGGAACCTGAGACACTACTCACATTTTTCTTTGGATGTGTAATTGCACGAATGGTTTGGTTTAAAAGTTGGAACATCCAGACTTCTATGATTGGTGCATCTTCAGTGGTTGAATGGATAGCTATAATCTTGGATCCCTCTGTTTTGGGACTACCCCCAAATACTAACCGTAGTTCTTTTGCTGCTTGCTCAGCTATCTTCATGGACAGGATATGGAAATAGAGGAATGCTTGTTGTTTTGAAGCCAAAGTCGTAAATGGGGATGCCATTTGCAAGGAAGTGCATGAGTTGTGAGTTGAGCACTATGGGGCTAGAGTTAATGCCACAAATACACCCTCTAGTGTCATTCCTACCATGCCTGATCTTCCAAAGTGGAATTCTCCTCCAATGGGGTCCCTCCTTAAGATGAATTTCGATGCTACTTTCTCCATTGGAAAGATGGTTGCAACAGCTATTGCTAGAGATCACCGTGGAAAGGTTGTCTTTGCAAATGCTGTCTCAGGTCGATCTTACTCCATCTTTCTGTTGAAGTTGAGGTAGCCAGAATCGCATGTGTTTAGACTGTGTATGACGGCTGGGAATATGTGATTTCCGAGGGGGATTCCCAAGTGGTAGTCCATTCTTGCTTGAATATTATCAAACATCCTCATTGGTCCATTATCCCTCTAGTGATGGATATAAAGTCTCTGGTATCTTCTAGCTGCAACTGGACATTGGCATTTCTGCCAAGAAGGGTTAATAAGGTTGCGCATAAGATGGCTAGATGGGCATTTCGAAACAATTTCACTGGGACCTTATCTGTTGAGGAGTTGTCGTGCTTTGTTCTGGAGGCAATAAGTGCAGATTTCCCAATAGATGGGGGATGAGTTAGTTTGTTTTTGTTTTTTTTCTTCTGCCTAGTCTGTTTTTGTTCTGCTTTGTCTCTGTTTTTGTTTCTTTCAGTCACTTTATTCAGCCCAAAAAAAAAAAATGATGTCACCATAATATTCATATAGAACAAACTAGTACACAAATTCTGTTTGTATTATGATTTGCTTGCTCTGATGTTCCATTTGGTTACTTGTTGGCAAACTTTAACTAATTTGGAGCAATAAAGTAATAAAAACAGATTGATTTGATCCATGATTAATATTTTTTTTTTCATTTTGCTGTAATTTGTTTTAATTGAAAAGGTAAGTATGTAAACTCTGTTATTATTAAGGTACTTGTATTCCCAACTTATTGTTTTAAATTTTGCAGTTAATAATTTCCAATTCAAACAAATTTGTATTGTAATTAGCTGAGGTTGATAATGCAACAACAAATTGGAATAACGCAGCAAAGGTGAGCTTCGTATGTTAAAAATTGCAAGAAGTAAATCTTTTTTTCTATATTTTCTATGCTACTTCAACTTTTTTCGTGCTTAGGAAAGAAGTGCCTTTATCAACATGAAGTGGGGATAAGGTGATCTAATAATTTCATTTCTTGTGTTTTTGTTCTATTAATCGGACTGGGAGATGTCTATGTGACTTATTACTTTCTGCCCTAGATTGCTCCTTGAGTAAACTATCGAGATCCTCCTTGTATATCAATACATACAGGCATAAGTGCAGCAGAATTAACTAATCAGTAACCATATTAGTTATAGCTTGTTAGTGCAAAAATCTGTAAAAGGAAGAAGAAGATGAATGAACATGTCCAAGGCACGATTAATATCGCTTTCCTTAAGACGATATTCGCCCCCACCAATTCTCAGAATCTGGTGTGCACTGGGTTAATGTCGAATCGCCTCCAGGATACAATGGAGCCCAGAAAATCTGTAATTTTGACTGCGTGTTGCACACACGAAATCAGACCCGAATACCCTCTGATTATCAAGTCTGCCAAGAATCTGAATGTCTATTTCTGCAGAAACAGACTTCAGAGATGATGAACAATAAAAACTAGAAAGAATCAAGAATTTTAATACCTTATAATATAAAAAGAAGTTGCAGAAAAAAAAAAATCTCTCATTTTCTGCGAATTTGCCATATTTTTATAGACATTTTGGTGTCTTTTTGGACCAGACATAACTGTTAGAATTCAAATAATAACTGATTTCTAACAGTCACTTGCAGGTTTAAATACAGCCGTCGGATCGCCCATTTTCTAATCTAACGGTGTAGATCGCACATATTCATTGTTTGATCAGATCATTCATCACACCTTTATGATCAGGTGTGATTCTCACCATACGATCCTTTTTGCTTATGTATTAGCCATCCGATCGTTGATCATCATGATTGACAAAAAATCAATGGTCTTGATCACACACCACACACCACACGCGCAAGTGCCAAGTGCCAAGTGCCAAGTGCCAAGTGCGCCACTAAAGCGCCACATTGTGCCACGCGACTCGCACGCGAGACGTACGCGTGGCGCACATGTGGCTTGGTGCACATGCTCACACTTGTGTGCTACACCCAATCATTGCTCTAAAACAATTCATAGAAAGTTGTTGGCATTTATAAATGTCTTACCAAACTTCTCACTTTCTAATGTGGGATTCATTTAATAAGGCAATAAAGACTTTCTTCAAAGCTAGTTAAAACCATTTTGGAAAACCCCAAAACTACTATATATATTATATAATTTGAAAATCTTTTCAACATAGCTGCATAGGGTTTTTCTGCATGCATACTTTTAAGCATTTAATAATTAGACTACAGTTCTAATTGCACTCGAAACTTAAAACATGAGATTAAAAGAAAGTTTACTTCTATTTGTGAGAACGTGGAATCAAATTATAATCTCTCTATTATATAGACCTTAATCTATATAATGAATTTTTTTATCATTAGGGGGTCATTTTAGAATGCGAAATTTCATGGGCTTAAATTTATACTAAACATGGCAAGATTTTTCAAATGTTAGGGGGGCATGCCCCCCTGGCCCCCCACTAACTTCGTCCCTGGTTGCGTCGATCATATTGTGGCCTTCTGCTTTGCGCGATGGTGTTTTGATAAGGCTTTTTTGTTATGCCCAAAATTTATTATTATATTGGGACAAATGTAATGTGAAGTTTTTTTTAATCATATTGTCTATAATCATTATATATGCGTCTCCTCAGCTATAGAAATTTACAACTGTAATGTGAAGTTTCTTTTTTATACATAAGGGTGTCGTGTTCAATTGCTTTTATTCCATTCCCTTCACCCTTTGTTTTATGGTTATTTTATATAGACATAGTTTTTGTATGTGAGTCATGTTTAGCCATTTCATGTAAATTTGTTCCTCCGAATTAACTGGCTCCACTCTCTCTCCCCCTCTAACCTACATTCTTTCTCTCCTTGTACACTCTTTCAAACTCTGCAAAAGTGCGATGTGAATAAAAATTATGTTAATCATAAGTTCCTACTTTATTCCGTGTGGAAAGAAAATTGTAAAACCAATTCTCTGAAGTAGTTGGTTTTTGGAGAAAATGTATGATGGAGCTTCAAAAGACTGGGATGTCCATGAGGTTGTGTTGCCTTTATATATCTGCAAGGTTAATAATGTGCATAATAGCTACAAAATCAGTGGACTTATGTCATTGTTGGTATAAAAATTACTTGTTGCTTTAAGCTCTGCTGGTTACTCTTATACCTTTCAAGCAACTATTGTTTAGTTTTACCTTGAGCTGTGCATTGTGTTTTGTTAGTTTTACCTTGGTGCAAATTTAAGAGACTCCAATGTTTATATTAACTATCTGAATGTTTCCACGGAGCCTTTGAGGTTCCAATACCTTGAGATGTGCAAGATATGTCTTCTGTGAATTTTTCAGTAAGGGTGCATGTTAGGAGCTCTAAGTTATGCGGATTGTCCTCGAGTGCTAAGGTTATGCTTTCTCGAATTCTGTAGTTTTTTTAGATTATAGGTGTATTGGCTATGTTTTTCCGAAGTCTCGTGCACTGGGCTGCTCATTTTTAGGTGTAATGGCTTTTTTGTGTATTGTCTGGAGTCCTGCATTACCTTTTGTCTTAAAATTAAAATTTTGTTATGATGTAATATATGTTGTGGACTTTGGTTCCATGGTAGAGAAGAAATTTTAGGAACATCAGCAATGTTATGTCCTGATTTGGACAAGAATCTTTAGGAAGCTATATGTTTCAAATGCCTTGTTTGATCTTATGATATGATTTGGTAGCATTGCAAAGAATGCTTTCCATGAATCTTGGCCAGCCTACTGATCCAATGGAAAGAGATCGTAGCCAGTTTATACTTATTTAGTAGTCTTTTAGGTTCCTTGACAACAGGGACGGACCTAAAAATTTAATTGAAGAAGGGCCAAGGTCAAAAAAAAAATTTAAATTTAGAGGGTTAAGGTAAAGTTTTGGAGGGCCAATACGCTAATTCATCACATAAATATACAAAAATACATGAGGCCTAAAGAGAAATTTAAAAAATCAAGGGGGCCGGCCCCCTTGGCCCTAGGATGGGTCTGCCTCTGCTTGACGATACATATTCTTACAAAGTTGTCTTCTTATTATTCTCCAACGGAGTTTTCGAAGACAGCATAGGTGATCAATAGTTCAACCGTTTTTCAGAATTCTATGAAATTATTTTCGGAAAATAGTATATCCATACATTTCTCATTCATCTTTGTTTACTCATTGTGACCACTGATGGACAATCATCCAACACTACTGAGAAAACTTCCTTTTGCTGGCTTCTGCTGCCATTGCAGGTTGCTTAAGTAAGTTCGAGGATGTGTTCAGACTATTCTGTATAGATTATTGCAGTCATTGTCGATTTTCTGCTGCATTATTTCAGTACTGGCAGGTCATCACTATCATTTGCTGCTATACTAGAATTGTACATACAAATATATTGGTATCATGGGGTTAAATGCCAATATATTGGTATCATGGAGTCTAATCTTGAGATATATCTGAGACCACAGATATGTAATATGCCCAAAAGTGGGTGGATAGGAGGGGAAAGAAACTCCCTCTCTAATATAATTAAGTGAAATGACTTTTTTGGTACCTTAAGTTTGTATACTCACTTTGAAATATAAAGGACCTAATTGTACAATGGCTTTAAATTCTTCTCTCATTTCTCTTTCTTTCCACTCATCGAAACTATATAAGTGAAAGGAAAATACAATCCTTTCCCTGATAATCTACTATTGTCCCCTCCTCCCTTTTCTTTTCTTTCATGCCAAGTCACTGGCTTATTTCCAAGGTTCGGTAAAGTAGCATTTACCTTTGGTAAGAACTATTCTCTCAATTAACCAACCAACCACTACTGGAGTGTTAGGCACGACTAGAAGTCGCCGTGCTGTTTAGGCCATGACGTTGGGTCCGTCCAAGAATATAGTCATGTCATATACATATATATAAATATATATGTATACATATATACATTCTTTTTTGTGGGGAGGTCAATACTAGAGAAATACTCACCTTGCATTATATACCAATTATAATATTGCTGCTTTAATTATAGTTTAATGCAATTATCTATTTTAGTAGGTACATATAACACATGTAAGAAAAGATTAAATGAGGTTGATCTTCCTTAGTTATTCATGCATCCTTATTTTTATGTCCCAATCATACATGAAAAACAGGATATGTGCTGTATCGTAGATTAAACGTTGTCTATTGGTTTACTAGTAAAAAAATTCACATTGAAATTCAATAAAAATCAAACAACGCGTATTGGTCAAAAATTAATGTTTCTTACCCTTTTAACCTAGTTCGATTAGAGTACTTGATTTGCGAAGTTTGATTACCACATAGTTTTGACGGGTTTCTTTTGATGTTTCTTTTACTAGTAGATTTTGTTTAGCAAGAAACAGATCATAATTGCACATAATATGAATACAAGTGAAAATTAAAGGAGGATTCTATTAGAGCTCCATAAATAGCTCTCTTTAATAAAAAAAAAAATAGAGAACTGAAATTGTACACGTAATTTTCATGTACGACACCTGTTGTGATACATAATATATTAGCTAATTGAGTTCCATTCCAGTAGGATAAATAAAATTGTTCACCTCTTCATGTGCAATTTTTTTTTTGGTGGGGTGGGCGAGGGTATGTAAATTTTTTTTTAACAGAATTAATCACTTAATAACTCCTTGAAAAGGAGAAGTTAAGTGCAAGGCAAATAAATTTTGCTTCTATTTTGTTTGGAATTTTTGCCCCTTGACAATTGGAAATTAAGGTTAGGTAAAAAATATTGAGTTCCATCCGTCCGATTGGTGGCTGATCACGATATGTGGTGAATGTTCGTGCTAGCAGCAGTCCCACAAGGTTAGAGACAGACCATCAAATTTGGTACACCACAGATGCACATTGTCATTGTAACCGTCTATCATTGACTGATACTACATAAGCCGGATTATCATTTAAACCTTAATCAATAACCTAATTAACCAAAAACACTCTCAAATCATATCACTAAACATTTAATTAGTTTGATGTCGGCCGTCGATCAAAGCAGAAACATGGAATTAAGAAGCACCCACGACCCACTGAACAAGCAAGCGTTGACTAGACCCGAGCCCCACCCTCCCTCCAAGTCCGAACAACTCTTATTCCGTGAAAGCCCCGGTAATGGCGGCTCATATTCTGCTTCCCCGACAGTCAGTCAATACTCTCCTATTCGGTAAAGAGAGTCAGTCAATACACCAATTCAACAAGCCCTTCATTTCCTTCGACATCTCTCTCAAGTAACCCTTCCCAAAACTTCATCGCCAGCACCACCACACAACCCACCTCTCTCTCTCTCTCTGTACAGCTTTCTCTCGAAAACCCATCTGAATTCTCCATGGATCAAACCCTCCAGGGCGTCTTTGCAGCGGCCGCGAGCTTCTTCGTCGTCATGCTATTCTTCGCCGTCATCTTCGCCTTCTGCAAAGAAGGAAAGCGCCAAGACCCGCAGGCTCGAACCCGGACTGGAACCGTGCACAATTCGGAGCTCTCCTCGATTCAGATCGGCGAGAGCGCCACGTTCGACCCGTCTCTGAACCGGATCTCCATGCCAGAGCTCATCCAGGCGACCCGGAACTTCTCGCCGGACCTTATCATCGGCGACGGCAGCTTCGGGCTCGTCTACAAGGCCCGCCTCTCCAACGGCGTCACCGTCGCCATCAAGAAGCTCGGCCTCGACGCCTTTCAAGGGTTCCGCGAGTTCCGGGCCGAGATGGAAACCTTAGGTAAGCTCCGCCACCCGAACATCGTCACGATCTTCGGGTACTGCGCCACGGGTTCGGAGCGGGTCCTAATCTACGAGTTCATCCAGAAAGGCAGCCTCGACCAATGGCTTCTCGACACCTCATCATCGGAGAATGACTCGTCGGCATCAGTCCCGAGGCTGCCGTTATCTTGGGAAACAAGACTCAAGATCACTATAGGCGTTGCCAATGGCCTAACATACATGCACAATCTAGAAACGCCCATTATCCATAGAGACATTAAGGCTAGCAATGTTTTACTAGACTCTGAATTTGAGGCACACATCGCCGATTTTGGGCTAGCTAGAAGAATGGAAGGGTCACATTCCCATGTGTCCACCCAAGTGGCCGGAACAATGGGCTACATGCCGCCAGAGTATATTCACGGCGCCACCATGGCGACGGCCCTAGGGGATGTCTACAGTTTTGGGATTCTGATGCTTGAGATTGCCACCGGGATTCGGCCTAATTTGCCGTTTAAGGCGGAGGAGGATGGCAAGGAAGTGAGGCTGGTTGAATGGGCTAGGAAAATGGTGGTACAAAATAGGCATATGGATATGCTAGATGCTAATATTTCAAGGGATGGGCTAAAAGAAGCAGGGGTTGTGGAGTTTTTCAGGATTGCTACCTTGTGTACTAGTGAGATAACTATGTACAGGCCTGCAATGAATAAGGTGGTGGAGTTGTTGAAGCAGATTGCCACTTGAAATTGCCAAAAAAAAAAAAAAATGTCCTTGTTGGTTAATGATTCTACTAGGGTAGCTTGCAAATTTGATGAAGAGTGAGAACAAGTTTTGTTGCAGACTTGCAGTGTTCATGAAAGGGATGTAAATAGCTTATGGAGCCTAGCGGCAAAGGAAAACTGCGTAAGCAGAATTTATCTCTAGTTTTATGACGATGAAAGAATGTTTATATTTCTTAAGCAGATTGGTTAAAGTTCCACATAGTTTCTTTTATCAGATAATGTTATATGATGACTTGTCACTTAATTGAATTCACCAAGCAATTACTCAAAGTTAAATGCTTTATACAATAACATGAATTCATCTTCTTTTTTTTTTTTCGGTCTGTTTAATGGATGGTTTCTCAATAACCCTGAACACTTAAATTCTCGTGGTCTCAGCATTCGTATGAGTTGGAAATGTCAACTTTTGATTGTCATTGGTTGCATCTTTTTTTTAATTATTTATTTTGTTGTGATGACGAGTTGTGGATTAACAAATTACTCGAAAGAGTTCTTTTATTGCAATGATTCCCCTACTCTGTTATATATAAAATAGGAGTGGTTAGCAGCATCAATGGACTTTAGGAGGTCGGTTGATCAGGGTCTCCTTTAATTGAGACAATGAAAGCATATTTTGCTCTTGTGGTGTGCAATATTTTTTCAGGATCCATTATTATTGACTGCAATATTTTTTCAGGATCCATTCGTATTCACTGCGATTTTTGTATTTAATTTGTCCTCTGCTTGCTATATGGATTTGTTCGTGCCATCGTTGATTGATAACCTGAAGAAGAAGCAAGAGCAATTTTTCGTGTAAATATTAGGACTATTTCTTTATCTCATTCTCTAATAATTGTATGATGGCTATTAATAAGAATAGCTGTCTAACAATATAAAAGGCTTAAAATAGACTCGAAATGACCTACGCTTGTATTCCTCTGGCGAGCATAACACAGGACATGTAATATTTCAGGAAGAAACAAACTTTTCTTCGATGGAGGTCATTCCTAATGCCTCCTACTCGTTTATTTATGTTTTGAAGGTTTATTTTGGAAGTAAATATTTTTCTTCGATGGAGTACTTCAATGGAACTTTGATGAATAAAAAGATAACTGTATATCCAATTTGGAAGAGGAATACATGGTTGAAGATTGAAATAACATTGTTCTTTTAAAGAAGTTACTGACTTGAGAAAAAGTCTCATGAACTCAGTAGTTGTCCAACCTGTATGCGTTAACCCGTCTGGAGCAGAGTTGGAAAATGCTTCTCGATTAACTATAGAATGTTTTTATATTAGAGCTGTGTTTGAAATTAAAATATGGCGAGTTTCTGTCCTCTGATTATGATGAAGCCCCCCAAGTCATTAATTTGAGGGTTAATTATGTTGGCCCAAAAGGCAATTTAAGAGGGGGGTGAATTGAATTTTTTGAAGATCAATATCAATTAAGATTAATTAAAATTAATCTAACTAATGTAACAGTGATCAATCAATATGCAGTGCAATATAATCAGAAGAATGAAAGAACACACAGATTTACCGAGGTTCAACTACAAACCGTGGTCTACGTTCTCACCCCAAGATCTCCTTGAAATCTTCTTTCACTATGTAATCTCCAATTACAAATGGGCTGCTGATTGACAAAGTACTCAGCTTATTATACAAGAACTTCCACCTGAGTTCTTTAATCACCAAGTGGTTTTGTCTAAGCTTCACCCAAACCTACAAGAGTTTTTTTTATACAAGAGAACTCTCAAACTCTCACATACAAGTGTATAAGAATATGCAGGTAACTAATAAACTCTTTAACAAGAGTAGATTTTACAATCAGAGCTCACAGATGAAAACAGAAGAATATTTAGGGTTTTCAGTGAATCAGTCAGTTTGATCTTGTTTTTGTCTCTCATAACATGTATAAATACAGCCGGAAGCTTGTATATAAACCCTTGTATTGATTCCATCCACTAGAGGTTGTTGGGTTTCATTAATGCACGTCCAGTCCGTTATAACGTTAGAAAAACTAGCCATTATATCCAAGGAGTCGGCTCCAGGCTTGTGGAGTCGACACTTTCTGCTTCTGCATTTACCAGATATTGTTCACTGACTTCATGAGTCTGCTCTTCATATCAATGAGGCGACTCCTTGTTCATTCTGTCTTCACATCTTTGGTTTCTGCTGTTATGAGGCGACTCTTCATCTTCAGGAGTCCGCTCTTTGTTTATTCGATCTTCAGCCTTTTACTTCTGTTGTCATGAGGCAACTCTTTATCTTCATGATTCCGCTCATTGATCATGTCATCTTCAAGCCTTTGCGTCTATCTCCATGAGGTGACTCTTTATTTTAATGAGTCCACTCATTGTCTACTTGGTCTCTAGGCTTTTTTTCTTCTGTGTTCATGAGGGGACTCTTAATTTTTCATGAGTCCGCTCATTAATCATTTTGTCTTTAGGCCTTTTGCTTCTGTGATCAAGAGGCGACTCATCATTTCCATGAGTCTGCTCATTGCCCAGAAATCTACTTTCTGTCTTCTAATGATCCAGCTCATCTCAGCACTGGTATAAGATCTTCAATGAGTATTTCTTTGGGGTATTATGATCAATCAAATCTCTTTAACTCATCAGAGTTAACTTCTATTCAATTTGGATTGAATCAATCATTAGATATTGATCTTCTCTTAATTCTCAAACTGTCAGAGCTTCATTAGTTCAATGTTTATCTTATCTCCTTCATTTGTAAAGCTTTTTCTTTCATTGTAGAACACTCTCTTTCAATGCCAAGCTTTCTCAAATATGTAGAGCTTCACAATGCTTCATTTATGATTTATTCTCTTTGCTAGCAATTCTTCTTTCTTCTTTAAAATCACTTTAATGAGACTTTTGCAAGCTTGATGAAATTTCTTCATCCATCTAGTCTTCATTGATTCTTTATATTATGGAAGAATTTTTCACTTGAATTCCATGTGGAGATCAGACAATCATTGTGAGTCTTCTTCTCAAGCAACTTCAATCACATAAGCTGGAATTGAACTTTGCATACTTGTTGAAGTTTTCTCTTGAGCATTTTCAACATCTTCAACAATCAATTTATCTCCAACTGATCATTGCACATTTTGATGAAGTCTTCTTCTTTCTTGAGTGCAAATCAATCTTCATTGAGTCTATGCATACTTGATAGGAGCTTTATTTGAACACCTTCAATCTATTTGAATGTAAAACATTTGTTTGAAGTAGAGATAGGCATCACTCCTCTGTTTGGTTCATTGCATAGCTCTTGAATTTGTTGTGCATTCTCTTTGACATGTATTAGACTTAAGATTGAACTTTAAGTCTAAATTATGAACTTTGTTAATCTGCACACTAACTAGAGTCATTAGTAAAATAACACAAGATTTAGTTATCATCAAAATCACCATGGAAATCAACCTTGAGTCAACAAGGGTCAACCTTGAGTCAACAAATTACACCAAGACCCTCTCAATTATGTCCCTTTTTCACTTTACCCTCCTCATCTACGAAATAATAAACCTATGTCCCTTACTTTTTCGCTTTGTGCCCATTTTATCCTTCCTTTAGCCTTCCATTAAATAAATGGATGGAATTTAATCATGTGAAAGTCACATGATTAGTCAAGTTTGCTTTATTCCCAAAATATCCTCCTAAAATATACACATCACACATGTATCTCCCTTTCTAAAACATCATCCAACCACCCATAATGTCCATGGCCAAGACTACGACTTTCCTCTAGACCTATTCTTTCTCAAGTCTCTTTCTTTATAGCCATCAGCTGCAATGTCCATGGCCAAGACTACAATTTTCCTCTAGACATGTTCTCTCTCAAGTCTCTTTCTTCATAGCCATTAGCTGCAATCGTCTCTCTCTCTCTCTCTTTCTCTCTCTCTCTCTCTCTCTCCACTGGTGGCTTCAAACACCCACATCTTCACCATTGTTGAACCCACTGCTGGCCTCAAACACCTTAATGGCTCAACCACCATCTCTCTTCATCAATTTTTTTTTTGTACTACTACTGATTGGAACTTCGTTAATTTAGAAATCAGTGGTTTTAACCTTGTGGACAATGGGGTTTTGGAAGAAAACATTTTTTGTAGCGATTACATGATACTGGAGTAATTCACAGATGACCATGAGAGTGTAGAAATTAGGCCACAGTCAAGACAACCATCGGAAGTATACTTCCCAAACCCTCGAAAACCAACATTCAAGGATTCCTCAACAAATTGTATGAAACACATTGGCATCCCTAATTGTGGATTTATTGGAAGTTCCACAGTTGGCCCTTTTATGTAGAATAAAAATCCAAAAACATGCTAAAATAGAAGGTGCAGTAGTGGGGAAGCTAGGTAGGTATGGCAGTGGGTGTTCTGGATAGTGGAAATTAGATGTAGGGAGAGTAGGGCTATGCGATTGGAGGGTTGTGCAATGGAACATTAGAAGTAAAGGGAGGAGATGGCAGTGCTGGAAATAAAAAAAGATGGCAACGGTGGAGTTAAGAGGGATGACATGGTGGTGGTGGAGGAGGGAGAAGGGAAGGAGAGAGGAGTGGGCAACAGTGGGGGTAGCGGGTGAGGGTTGGCAAATGAGGATGTGCAATCGAATGTGGAGAGGAAGAAAAAGAACAATAAGGGAAGAAGAGAGAAGGGGATTCGAAAAGAGGGATGGAGGCTTTGACCAAAAATGTGTCATATGGGTTTTGGCTAGTGGGGATGTGTAGTGGGAGGTAGAGAAGAAGAAGAAGGGAATAAAAGAGATGGGGAAGAGAGGGTGAAAGTGAGTTGATTAAAAGAGTGAAGGGTTCAATTGTAATTTTGGTTTTTCTATTAACGGCATTAGCTCCGTAAGATTTCTAATACATTAGGGGGTGTAGCTATAGCATTTTGTTGATGAGGGGGCTAAAGTGAAATAGAGGCATAGTTGAGGGGGTCTTAGTGTAATTAACCCTTAATTTGAGCTAGAACTCCCAAAATTGGCCTTGTGCGATGCAATTGTTACAATGATTCTTCAAATCTTTGCCATAAGTTTAAACTGTAGTTTTTATATTTTGTTTTTTTTTTTTTGTTTGATCATTTGAGATTTGAAAAGAGAATTGTAAAGACTATACTCTCAAAAGTACGGACTAGGTCTGGTTAGGATTCGACCAGGCGATTTGATTTGATCTGATAATTTCATGAATCTAATCCAGGGCCAAAATATTACAGGTTGGATGTGGTTGCCTTAGACCTGATCCAAAAACTCGACCCCACCGGATCTACCTATTTTGAGAGTGAGGACTAATGGACTATGGATAGTGAGGAGACTAAAATAGGGTTGAGAAAGATCAATGTTCAATTCGAAAAAAATAAAAATAAAAGTTACTTGATCATATCTAAAATCAGATCTATACCTATTCGATCTGAAAATTAACATAATGGATCAGACTTAGATTATCGGATTTTATCAAATTGTGTCCAAATCAAACTCGGTCCATTGACTTGGATATATTTCAAACTGTCCTGAAAAGTAGAAGCATTAGTTTTTTTTTTTTTTTTAAAAAAATGCAGTTTAGGCATATAACTTTTTTTAAAGGTTAATTACATTTTGCAAATTTGCACTTTATACCAAATTCTATTTTAGAACTTTTATTTTTATTTGTAACAATTAAACCCTTAAACTTTTGAATTGTTGCAATGCGAACCTTCTATTTGGAAATTGACAGCATGTTAGCATGAGACCAGTACGTGGCAATTTCCAAGAGATAAAGTTATAAAATACAAAATTTTCTCACCCAAAGACTCCTGCGTCTGGGCATGAGTTGAATTGAGACTTTTACATGAGATTTAATTACCTTGTATATATCACTTAGTTTATTACACTTTGATTTCAGAGTGATTTGGATGGTTTTTGTAGTAGATTATTAGGGAAAAGGGATGAATTTTAAATTTTTGCCTCGTTGAAAAAGGATACCTGTGTGTCACATGTTAATTTTCTATTCATTTCCTAAGTAGAAGGTTGACATTGCAATTAATTAAAAGTATAAGAGCTTAATTGTTATAAATATAAATAAAGGTCCTAAAATCAGATTTGATATAAAGTGTGGATGCAAAGTGTAATTAATCCAAAACAAAAAAACATTGCTAGGATGGGCCTTCAGACTCCAACTACTTGTTGTATCCGCCACTGTCCAATGAAGAGCCCTATGGCCGGGTCCGGCACCATTACAAATCTTAAATTCCCAATTCGCTCCGGAAGAAATTAAAGAAACCCAATCCTATTCCATAGCATTATAAAGCAAACACTAAAGTTTGGTATGTGAAACTTTTTTTGGGTTAAAATTGTAACTTAAATAAGTTTTTCTAGTTAGTGGATTAGTGGGATGATTATTAGAATTACTGAATTAATGAGGTTAGCGAGAGTAATGGGCACCCCATGCGTGTTTTCACTTCTAGTTAGCTAAAAGGGTAGCCTAGTGCCCAAGGTTTTTGTCACTAGAAGAGACTGGAAAGGGTCAAATCTGTACAACCTCCTCTGAGCGTGCGAAGAGGCTGTTTGTAACAAATTTGTTTATATCACAACTTACCTATAAATGATGTGGCAGCATAAATGGTTTGAGTTTTTTTTCTTATAAACTTAAGCTTAAAGGTTCAAATATATGAATATATGAAACATGAACATATATAACGGTTATATATTTGAAAATCACGGGTTCAAATATTATGAATATATATAATATTTACACACACACACACATATATATATCAATTATATGTTTTAAAATAGGCTTCAAGCTCAGGTCACAAAACAAATAGGCCTAAAATCTGCCAATCTAGGCCCTACCGCCCGAAAATGTGATCCCAAGCCCGATGGGGGAAACGGGACGAAAGCAATCCCTAGTGAACAGGCTGGGCCCAAGCCTTACGAATACATTTAGGGATTGCCCAAAGTAGTTTTGCGCATACTTTCTGAAAATTTATTTAGGAGGGGAAGCGCTTCCGCGGGTACAAAACTAGTTTAGAAATTTTAGAAAAATATTTAAAATATTCTTGGAAAACATTTAGAAAAAAATTTTGAAATATTTGAAAGAAATTCTTAGAAATTTAGGAGAAACACATTGGAAGCTTGAAATATTATTTTTTATATTTTTTTCTTCTTAAGTTCTAACTTAGTATCTATATAATTATTTATGTAGGTTTTTATTAAGTTTCTTAAAGGTCTCATTATTTGAGTTTCACCAAAACTTTTTATTAAGATTCTTATTGAGTTTTCTAATCGTTTTCTCCTTCTTATTTTTTTTTTATTTATATTTTTTGATTGCATTTTATGTTTCTATTTCCTCTAATATTTCTCACTTTCGTTGCTCATTTTGGAAACTGATTTTGCGCACCAAGCCATCTGTTCGCAAAATTCTGAAGTGCCATTGGCAGAATGCCAGAATCTACTCTAGAAGAAGAAAAACTGAAAAAAGAAACTGGGATACGAAATTCAAAATTCAGCAGATATTATTCAATGTGTTCACACTTCACACATTATTTCCTACAGTTTGTTTGAATTTGACTCCCAGTCCTCGATTGCAATTTCACTGCACTATTGCCAATGGAATAAAATAAAGTAAAAAAATAAAATCCATTATTTAGGGTTTTTTATTTGTTGGAAAAAAGGTATGCATAATCACCTTTTTTTTTTCATTCCTAGGAATAAACGAGTGGGTTCTATTAATTCATACAAAATTTTCATAGTCAATGGTATGTTTGAATGAGGAAAAATTGTCCAGTGATCAAGTAGTATTAAGTACTTATTGATAATTTTTATCAAAATATAACACGTAGTTAGTAAATATATCAACAACTTGAATTTGTAGATTAGTGAAGAGGTTTTTAAGCAAATATCCTATCAGATTTTATCAAGTGATATTTTTCTTTAAAAATCGTTCCATTGCTCCACAAACTCAGGTGATTAATGTATTCACCTACTACGTATTATCATTTGATAGGGATTACCACCGATTACTCAATACTACCTCACCACTAGACTTTTTTTCCTAAATGAGAGCTTTTAACTTTAAAACAAAATATCCATCATAAAGACTTTTAATTACAAAACTACCACTACTACTGCTACATTATTTTGGTGGAAGTTTAAGTACAAATTTTTTATAAGAATATCTTTATCAATATGAGTTTCATTGTTTTGTAAGTAAGAATGAGAAAATAAAATAAAAAATAAGATTACGTATAGCATTATTTTTTTTCTCCTCTCTATATTCATATCATTGCGCCAGTAATGAACGTATATAAATTACTTACAAAAACATACCTCAGATAGCACTCTAACCTGCTTTGTGTTTGAGTCATTGCTCAAGTCTACTACTCAACCTTTTTTTTATTTTTCTATTTTTTTTATGTTACATGGTGACCAAGCCTTTAATTGACTATTTTTTCAAACTCATATACATAAACACCGTTTACGTGAACTATGTAAATTTTGTGCAACACATGAGAAATGATTGGTCACAAGAGAGCGTGAGGAGCGATCAAACTTGAGATTTTATATTTATCAAGAAGACAAACTGACCAATGGACCATCCCATAGGGTTTACTAGTCACCTACCAATGGGACTAAAAATTGCAAAATTATGGTAGATGAATTATTTTCAACCATGGTTACTAGAAAACTCATTTGAGAGGAGAAACTCATTTTTTTGGAAACTTGCTTATAGAACGGAGACGAAATTCTCATGAAATTTTAAAGAAATCTTGTAGGAAATGTTTTCAAGAATTTTCTGAAACTCTTAACATAATTTTAAAAAACTTGTTAAAAGCTCTTAAAAATTTTGTGAAAACTTCCTACAAACTCGCTTATCATAATTTATACTATTTTTTATGCTATTTTACTCGATCATAAAAGTATTCTAATAATTTATGTTGTTAATAAATTTTATTGTAGATATAGTATTTATGTTTGTTTGACCTAGTGTTTTTCGTTTTCTAAACCACGTTTCACCCTTTCATTTTTAGTATAGTTTCCTGCTTTCATTTTTTTTTTCTTTTTGATTCATCAGTAGAAATTACAAGAAGGGATAAAATCGAAAAGAGAATCTAAGGGAGGAGAGTTCGAATTCCTGACCTCAACTATATACTTTCAACATTTTTTTGGGTTTAATGGTAAGAATTGAGTCCTTGTTCTACCACTGCCCTCATTGATGCCTCTTAAATCTTTGTTGAGATTGCTTAATAAAAAAAATAATGTTATACAAATAAAAAAATTCATATGAGCACAAGAAATGACCCAATGATTGGACCGGCTTACCAATCAGAGTTCGAACCTTGACCCACGTCTCCATTCCCCTTCCTAGCTTCGACTTGCCATGTAATCCTCTTCGATGAATGAAAAAAAAAAAATTCACACAGAATTTGTTCTCAAGATAATGTGGTTAGATAAATGTCATTCACTTTAAAATAAAATATTTATAATTTTTAATTATAACAATACTATTATTACATTATTATAATGAAATTTTTTGCACAAATTTTGTTGGAAGAACAACATTATCCTTACAGAAAATGTAGGTTATATCTACTTCCTGTTACTACTGATCATGTGGACCAGTACTACAAAACTATAAAAGAGGGTCAGTCCACAAAGATTGCCGTACCTTATCTGAATCGGACTGTGGTTTTGAAAATGATGGAAAAGCATCTGTTGGGCCGTTTCCTTCATGATTAAAGCTCTTGACTTGATGGGTTTATCCATATCCATTAAATCAACTCTGCTGAAGGCTTTCAATTCTAACCTAACACTTAAAATTTTATACATAAACGTGTGTTGTCCACTGCATGTTATTATGATCAGGAGAGGATCTTAATCCCTGATCAAAAGATCGTAGACCGCCAGTCCTATTATATACAATTGCAACGTGAAGAAGCAGTTTTCATTTCTTTATTTTGCAATTGTAACTACTCCTCCTAACCAACAGGTCTGTCTTCGACTTTCAGTGTGTCATGTTCTAGGCCCAAAGGGCAGCTGAATCAAGATTCGTCTAGTTATAAATCAAGATTTCATAGCCTTTTCAAACTCATTAAAACCAAAATTATGTTTTGAACGAACACGATTGATTGCATGATATTTGCCATGCATTTTTAAACGTAAAACAGATGTGCTTGGTGGACCCAAAATTTCGCGGGGCTGAAAAAAAAAAATAGTGGCACCATTGTACCATTTTAATGGACAAAGTACCAAAAAACATAGACTCTATTTTCTTACTAAATTTTTTTTTCCAGACTACAAGCACAAGTAAAAAGTACTTGAATTTGGGAGGGTAAAGATAAATTACTCTAGTTTTGGAGGAGCAATACAATTATTTTATAATGAATACCCAAAAAGTATATAGGGTCTAAGAAAATTTTTTTAAAATTTAAGATGAGATATACCTAATTTATCATGAATACTCAAAAATTGATAAGGTATAAGTTAATTTTTCAAAACTTAGGAGAGCTATGGCCTAGGCCCGCCTCTTTGTGCATCTGCCACTGTTAGAGCAAATGACATAAGAGGGTAACATGCAAACGAAGCATTAGAAAAGAATAATAATTTAAAAAAAAAACCCACCAAAATAGCATTTTCTAGCTTTCTTCTTTTTTTTTTTTTTGCACTTTTTTTGGGCTTTTTTTTGAAAGGAAAAATACTATTCTTTTAAAAAAATTGTATAGAAAAATTCACTAGAATAATGTGGTAATAATATTTTTGTAATTAAGAAGTATCATGATAAGTATTTTATTTTAAAGTAAATAACTATTATACAATTACATTATTTTAATAATAAATTTTATATAAATTTTATTTATTTGTATAATATTATTCTTTTTAAAAATTCCGAAAATAACTTTTTTTCTTATAGTGCCACTTGAAGTTGCAGTAATAATGCAGGGTAGGGTAAATAAAAACAGATTGGTCTGTGTGCCTTTGAGCGAAGGCCAGTTCCCGAAATTTCATGAATTTGCAGGCAGATCATCAACTGCTTTCACCTGTCCACCATCTCTGGTTTTTTCTGAAAATTCAGATGGACTGATTAAAGTAGGCACGTGGGTGCCCTGAATTGGATGCTTATTGTTTTATTTTCTTCTTATTTTTGTTGGCAGAAAATCCCACTCTGTATGGTTGAACTGTCGAAGCTTAGGAAAAGAGGAGGGTAAATTGAAGTTTGACATGGGTAGAGGTGTCATCTACGACCATAATTATTAATACTCTTATGTAGATATATGTTTCTTCAAAATAAACGAGACCCCAGTTTGTTAGCACTTTTTGTTTTTGTTTTAAATTTTTTAAAAATAAAACATAAAACAGTGTTTTGTAATTATTTTTAATTCTAATTTTTCAAATGTTTAAAAACAAAAATAATACTTGGGACAAATTTGAAAATACAAAAAAGTGTTTTATTATTATTTTTATTTTTATTTTTTTTAAGGTCTTCTCTCTTTTTTTCTTACCACCACCTCTAGCCGTCAGCCAACTTCGCTTGCCAAGACTCTCGGCCACCTCCCGCCACCAGCTTCCACTATTTTAGACTATTCCTCTATTACCATCGTAATCAATTGATATTAATAAATATTTTTAATAAAAGATAAATAACAATTTTAGGTTTATCAAATATATATTTTTTATTATTATTTTATATAAAAAACAGAGTATAAAACATGAAAAACAAAAATAGACAATAAAATAAATTTATTGTTGTCAGCATACATTTATTGCCCCCTGCGGATAACATTTTTGACTGTACGGGCAACAGATCAAAGGAAAATGCTACACTCATAAAATTTGTGTACAAAATCTCGCAGCAAATGAGGTGATATTGGCTATTTTTGTAATTAAAAATATTTTCAATCATCTTTTCGTACATATCTTGTTATAGAACGGGAACCGAGGCAGCATCTGACGGGAAACATTGTAGTATGGTACACCTAAACAGATGTTTTACATTGTGTGGGCCCCGGGTTGTGTGGGCCCCGGGACTACTTTTTCCTTCAGATTGCATTGTGTTATTTCCAATGCGTCTGTTTTTAATATATGAGATCGAGTCACAGCACCGTCTCCCTATCTCATCCATTACTGTCTGACTTATAGTTGTCCAAATGAAAAGCGAAAGCGAAATACGTTAGGAAAATATAAAAGTAAAAAGTGTGATAAAAAATTATAAAGAAAAATAAAGAGAGAGAAACGATTAAAAAATTTATTAAAATTTTTTTTTGAAATTCAGAGAAGACTTTTAAAAAATTTAGTGGAGACTTTTGAAAAATTTAGTAGAAATTTTGGAGAAATTTAGTAGAGACATTTGGAAAATTTAGTAAAAATCTATGCAAATAATTTCATAGATAGTTAGAACTTAAAGAAAAAAATGTTTAAAAATTAACATTTTATGTTTTCGAAGCGTTTTTCAAGAGTTTCTCAAACGTTTCTCAAGAGTTTCCGTTAAGTATCTAAAGAGTTTTTTACAAATTTTCAAATATTTTCAAGAAGTTTTCGAAACGTTTTCCACGCGTTTTCGAAACGTTTTTCTCTAAATTTTTGAAACAAGTTTTGTCCCCGTTCTGAAAACGCATTTTTGAAAAAATGTGTTTTCGCCCCCAAAGTGAATTTCCGTGAAACTATGGTTTGACCCCTCACTTCATCAGTTTAATAAAGCGCTAGGTGTCAATTCTTTAAATTCATAATAAAAATATTATAAATAATTAAATCATAAAAAATTATAAAATCAAAATCATACATAAAAACAACGTCAATAAATAAGTTAATTCTATTACGTGATATATATAAACTAAATATATCTTATTAATCATAAAGTGGTTTAAAAAAAACAAAAACACTTCTATTCACGATATCAACTATTATTTTAAATAAAAATTAAATACAATAGACAACTTAATAAAAAATTTAATAGATTTTTTTAGATAAAAAAAACTTAATTGAATTAGTAGAAATAAATACAATATTCAAATAAAAAACTCATACATATCTCTATGTATAATCCTAAATAAAGAACTTATACATGTATGTATGTTATAAATAATTAATAAATATCTTCATATCATATAATTCTTTTTAAAATAGGACTTATGCAACAAATAGGAAACTTAATAGGATAAGCATTTTCATTGTCCCTGTGACATGACATTTTAAAAGTATAAGAATATAGAGAGTGCTACTTAAGCGCTCCCTAAGAGAAAGACAAAATATAGGCAAGAACACAGCTTACATATATATATATATATATATATGATTTAACAGCCTATTTGGAACTTGAGAGAAGGAAAGAAAGAGAAAATAAAAAGAAAATAAAAAAAATTATTTTTTTAATGTTTAGTTTTGTAAAGTAAATGAAAGTAAAGTGGAAGGAAAAAAGAGAGAGAGAGAGATTTAAAAGTATTTTTTTCTTTTCCCTTCCTTTTCTCTCTTAAGTAGAATCAAATAAGGGATGCAAATTTTAAAATTTTCCCTCTCTTCCTCCAACTTTCAAATAGACTATATAGAGTTGGCTTATTAAGCATAGTTATCAAAATTAAATTGGATCAAATCGATTAATTTAATCAGTCTAAATGAGAATTGAAAGGTCTAACGGTTCGATTCAAACATGTATACCGGTTGAGTAATAAACCGGTCCACGTTACTTGAACATGGAACCTTGAAGTGGCAAACATCACCAACAACCACTGCGCCTTTCTTTGTATTTCCCTACTTCCACGTTTATTATATAAGGCATAATACTATAAATAAATAAAATATATTTAAATTTATAACAACGATTGTACTGATTGAATTATCAATTGGACTAATGAATCATGAATCGCTATCTTTATTGCTTTGATGTTCGATTCGATTATGATAACTATGCTATTGAGGAACCATTAGTCCGCATTCGTATCAATGTTCTTTATTTGCACATAAATATCTAAGACATTTAACATAATAAATAAGATCAATTGAAAACCATGACTTTCACCGGTTTAATATTTGATTATATATACCATTACCTAGAGATCAAATATTATACCATGTTAACCCAACTATGCTTAACTTGCTCTCTCTCTCTCTCTCTCTCTCTCTCTCTCATACCATGTTAACATGACTACGCTTAACCTGCTCTCTCTGTATATGTATATATATGTATAAAAAAATTTCATTGTTTTTGTTGTTAAATAATTTAAAATTTAATTTATTTATTAATATAATGGCTTTGATTTTGTTTTTGTTAGAAGAGGATATTACACATGATATATTTATGTTAAAATGGTCTGACATTAAACAATAATTGGTATAAGTAATGTCATAGTATGTACATTAACTTTTGTAAATATATTACATTTATGTAACTATAGATATTTTCCTAAATATATTACATCTGTAACGATAAATTCAAAATAGTATACTAAAATGTACCGATATCTATGTATACTATATCATAGACAAAAATAATACATTAGTCGGAACGAAATTCACACTATGCTTATCATTGCCCTAGTCCCCCTCTTCATAACAACTCTCTATTTTCGCTTCTAACGTCAAATGAAAATAAATATACTATTTTCCATTAAAATATTGGTAAGGGTAATCTACAAACAAAAAATTTATACAAAAGTTCTATACAAAATAATGTATCTTAATAAAAGCTTAATAAATACTCACCATAATAATTTTTAATTACAAAATTATTACTACCACGCCACTTTATTCTATATAAAATGATGTGTTGGTAGAGGCTCCTAGGTCATGGTTTTGGCGACCACGTCTCAAGTATCGCCATTAATTTTGGTGATTCAACTGCATGTGCTGGGCAAAAGAAATATGCAAGGACTGGAATTTGAAAGGGAAATTAGAAGGGCATTTTTGTCTATTTAGCCTCTTGCCACGTAAGCTGCCATGTCATACATATACTTTATTCTGATTAAGTTTTTTGAAAAAATCACATTTTTTTTATTCTCAAAAGAAGAGTTAGGCTTTGTTTGGCATAGCTTTTGCAAAAAGTAAGGACTTCCTACAGATGGATTTTCAAGAAAGTCCTTTTAAGGAAAGCACTTTTAAAGTGAAATTATGTTTGGTAGCTGCATATTTTGAAAGTGCTTCATAGTTTTCTTTTATTATTAGTTTTTAATACTTAGAGATATTTTTGGGCCTAGACTTCAAGTTATCCAGTATGATAAAATTGTAGTCAAATATCCAGACATAAAGATTTTTTTAACGTTTTTATCTAATATTATTATTTTCTTGACAATACTATAACAGAGAAAAATCGGTCTATGGACTCCAAATGATTTCAATACCACAAACCTATGTTACTTGGACACTTTTAAATATGTAAAATACCTATGTCGAACACTCAACACTCAAACAAGAGTATGAGATATGTGTCCTACATGGCTAGTTAGACATGTATTCTACAAGCACGTATAAATAATTGAGTTTACCATAAAAGTATGCACAAAACTTCTATTTTACATATAAAATGTTATATTCTAATTTCTAAACATCATTTTATATTAAATAAACAAAAAAAATATTAAAAAATATGAAATTTAGCCGTGTTTAAATATTTTTGAATATGAAAATTATATTAATTCGAAGCTTAGACACATGTTCACACTCGCTGCGGTACTCGAGTCTAGGTAACACAGCCACAAACAACATGTCATCAAGAAGAAATTATAAATGAATATAATGATAGAACTATATTTTTGTTTACGCGCTGTAGTTTCAAGTTAATCATTGCACATAAAGAGTAAACTGAAATTCTAAAGGTAAGAGATATTTTAATTGTGTATGTTAGATTTGTAATTTTGTAAGATGCTAAGGGTAATATGGGTAGTATGTTATACAACATGGGGGCAAGATTGTTATGGGTCAAAATAATGAGGCCCAATATAATAGATCAGGCCCAACTAAGAACATGATACTGACCAGGGGAGGCCCAAACTCTTCAATGCCCAGATGAAGGCCCCAACAATGTTAAAATTAGCCTAGATCCAGCAAAGACTAAAATCGGTTAAGTATACGCAAGTCTATTTCTAAAAGGACTGAGACACTAAACAAACATTTAAAAGTGAATGAATCCTAGGAGGAGACAGAATGCAATTTTTTTATAGAATTATGGCATTCTGAACACTATAAATACCCCATACCACTAAGGTATAAGGTACGTTTTTCTCAAGTTCTAGCTCTCTATACTTTGTTCGATTCATTGTGATTAAGCTTGCTAACTTAATCATCAAAGTGCCTCCGCCCCAAAGAGGGTCGAAACATTCTCATTGTCTTCTTCTCTTGCAGATTATTCGTGCTTGTCAATTTGGTTCAAGAGTTCAACCAGACCTTCCTAAAAATCCCACTAACAATTGGTGTCGTCTGTGGGAAGGTTTACACAACAAGGAATACCAGCTTTCTTATAGGAGGAGTCGATCCCACCAATAGGGAGCTAAGACAACCATGTCATCCGTAGTCAGGACAACACTTACCGATCAAGTCATCATGACGATTCAGTACGAACTTCGAGTGGATGTATGATCAGATCAGAGATATGAGTCCCTGGTGGAAATCGTCAGGGGAGACCAGAGGAACTACGATGGGCTCCACTATATGTTAGAAACGAGAACTGCTGAAGAAACTGTCACAGGAATTTGAATCCCTCGCCTTCCGGCAGCCATCTGCCTAGTTACGTAGCACCTCGAGATGCTGATTAGGAGCTTCGCCGACGGGATAAAGAAATTGCTCACCTCTAGTCTTAGGTCGAGGCTATAAGGGAGGCAATCGCCCGAAGAGATGAACGAGTACCCAACAGATCTCTAGACCGGCATAGAAAGAGGAGGATGAATTCAAGAAACACGAGCCCCCTTGCCACACGTTTGACTGGCAGCTATGCTTCCAGTATTGGACACTACACAGACTGACGGAAAGATCAGTAGCCTTAGAGAAATTGAATACTAGCAAGAGATCCGACAAGGGCCGATCCAAAGTAGCAAGATTGGGACAAGTGGTTGAATGAGCGGCTAGACAACTGGGACAAGCATCCCACTGGTCAGACAGCCCAAGATATAGCCAAGAGAGCCCTTGATCAGATTACCTCCACTCCCTTTGTAGAAGAGATTGAGGCACGCCGACCTCCCAGGAAGTTTACCCCACTGAAGTTTACTCCTTATGATGGGAAGACAGATCCCATTACCCATGTTCGGTACTATAAGCAGATGATGGCACTATGAAATGGGGATGAGCCCCTCATGTGCCGAGCTTTTCCATCAAGTCTAGGAGAGGTGGCTCTACGATGGTTCGACAAGCTTCCGTCCAGATCAATTTCAAACTGGAGATAACTTGCTGAGCTGTTTACTAACCAATTCATAGCAAACAGCAAGCAACCTAAGAAGGTGGACTACTTACTGACCTTACAAAAGAAAGATGATGAGGGATTATGAGTATATACAATGCACTATTGGGAGGCTAACAATGAAATTGAAGATTGCAATGAACAATTGGTTGTTGCACAGTTCAAGATCGGCCTCCCTAAGGAGTATCGGTTGAGGCAATCCCTCATGGAGAAACCAGTCACCCGAATACAAGACCTGATGCTAAGGATCGAACAGTTTGCACGGGTGGAGGAAGATGTTACTTAGTCGATACAAGAGAAGATAAGTGAGAAATCTGAGAAGAAAGATGAGCGTGAAAGTAAGAAGCCTAGACATGAGGAGAATAATAACACTCGGGGCAGGAAAACAACAAAAGGGGTCAACATGGTCTTCAAGGACCCAATTTATAATATTCTGTCTTAGATACGGGATAAACCCTTTTTCAAATGGCCCCCAGAGTTGGGAAGAGACTCAATTGCCCAGGACCAGAGGAAGTTCTACTCTTACCACAGGAAAAAAGGGCATCAAACAGAAAATTGCCAAAATCTTAAGAATCATTTGGAGGAATTGGCAAAAACTGGCTATCTTGACCAGTACATTGACTGAGAGAAGATGATACGGGAGGTAGAACAGACAAGATAGGAAGCCGTCCTACAGAAGAAAGTCAGAGCAGAGCCTGCCCAGGTAATCAATGTCCTTTATGCATCAGCAGAGTCGGCAGCGATAGACCCCTACAGATACCGGGCCGAGATTTAGAAGGCTGCGCACTTCAGAGAGGTAATGCAATTGGAGACTCCAAATAAAAAGGCTAAGGTCGGCAGAAGTGCTGAGGCCATAACCTTCACTGACGATGACTTGGTCCGATTATAACTGCCCTATAATGATGCATTGGTGGTAACACTATGATTAGGGGATTGTGATGTGAAAAGGATGTTGGTTGATTAGGGAAGCTCCTCCAAAGTCATGCACGACGACCTTTTCAAATAATTACAATTGAAGAATTCCGATCTACAACCATCCTTGAACCCTTTAATCAGATTTAGCTCCGACTCAGTCTGGCCGTTGGGAAAGGTAACGATTCCCATAACTATGGGCGCGATCACTATCTAGACAGAATCTCTAGTGGTCAACGTGCCCTCCCCCTACAACCTTATCATGGGACAGATATGGTTGCACCTCATGAAGGCCATACCATCTTCCTATCACCAGCTAATCCATTTCCCGACCCTTGGAGGAGTACGAGAGATAAGAGAAGACCAAGTGGCAACTAAGCAGTGCTACCTAATGGCATGTGCCACAAAGGTAAAAACAGGCAGGGTTCAGATGATGGAGCTCCAGCTGATACGCCCATGATTGACGATGTCAGGTTATTACCAGAAAGCAAGGCCGTTGAGGACTTTAAGAAAGTGCATATATATCGGCATGATAAGGAGAAGTACTTCGTGCTTGGCACTTCTTTGTCCAAAATTGAGGAGAAATCGTTGATAAATCTGCTGATACAATATATTAAAATCTTCGCTTGAACAACATACGATATGCCAGGAATCGACTTAAAAGTAGCCTGCCATAGACTTAACGTAGACCCACAGAGTCGACTTATGGTCCATAAGGGAAGAAGAACAACTACTCAATATGTAAATGTCGTGATTGAAGAGCTTGATAGGCTCCTTGAAGCGGGGGCAATAAGGAAAGTCTACTACCCACACTCATTATTCAAGACAATAGTGGTGAAGAAGAAGAATGGCAAGTGGAAGGTTTGTGTCAACTTCACCAACCTGAACAAGACATGTCCCAAGGATCTTTTCCTTCTTCCAAAGATCGTCCAGCTTGTAGATATAACAGCTGTATTTGAACAGATGAGCTTCTTGGATGCCTGTTGCGGGTACCAATAGATCCCGCTCCATGAAGATGACTAAGAGAAAACTGCCTTCATCACCCCAAGGGACATCTTCTGTTACAAGGTCATGCCTTTTGGTTTGAAGAATGCCGGTGCCACCTATTAGAGATTGGTTATTAAAATGTTCAAGGAACATATCAGTAGCACTGTAGAAGTATATATTGATGACATGATGGTCAAAAGTAAGGTCGACGAACTATGCCTGGGCAGTCTGAAGGGAGTGTTTGACATCCTTAAAAACTGTAAGATGAGGTTGGCTGCCTCTAAATGTGTATTCGAGGTAAGCTCAAGAAAGTTTCTTGGATTTTGGGTCACGCACTGGGAGATTGAAGTAGATTCGCATTAGATTAGTGCCATCTAGAACATCCAAGCCCCCAGGAACATCAAAGAAGTCTAGAAATTGACTAGAATGACAACAGCTCTCAATCGGTTCATCAGCCAATCTTAGATAAGTGCCGACCATTTTTTCAACTTCTGAAAAAACATGAGCGATTCAACTGGAGCCTTGACTATGACCAGGCTCTTGTTGACCTGAAGAAATATCTGACCCAACCACCGTTACTATCTACGCCGCTCAAACATCAGGAACTTTTCCTATACTTAGCAGTATCAGAGCATGCAGTGAGCGCCGTTTTACTCCGTCAACAAAACAGGCAGCAGAGGCCAGTTTACTACGTTAGCAAAACTCTTCTAGGGGCAAAGAGTAGATACCTACCATTGGAAAAACTGGCCCTAGCATTAGTAATGGCATCATGCAAGTTGGTGCACTACTTTAGGGCCCATACCATCAATGTTCTCATAGATCATCATCTTAAGCCACTCCTTTGAAGAGCAGACTTCTTAAGCAAATTAGCAAAGTGGACGGTGGAGCTAGGGAGTTTGACATCAAGTTTCAACCCAGATCGGCAATAAAAGGTTAGGTACTTACCGACTTTATTGTTGAGTTTTCTGTTCAGATGCCACAAGAAGCCAATCAAACACATGATGCTGATCAAATTATGACCCCCCTAGAGCTGTGGGAGATTGTTGATCATTGGAAGCTTTTCGTCGATGGAGCATCCAATGATAGGGGGCAGGATCGGGCATAGTCTTAATCACGCCAGATGACATGGCATTTGAGCAGGCTATAAAACTGGAGTTTACTACCTTAAATAATTAGTCAGAATATGAGGCTCTGATCGTCGGCCTGCGCCGAGCTATAAAGCTAAAGATTGCCGAGATAGTGATCTACTCAGATTTCCAGTTGGTGGGTAACCAGATCATGGGTGAATACGCGGCAAAGAATAACAGAATGACTCAGTACCTGACAAAAGTAACAGAGTTGCTCAACAAGTTCAACAAATATAAGCTCCATCAGATAGGCCACGACAACAATGCTCATGCTGACGCCTTGGCAACACTTGCAGCAGCCCTAAAGGTAGGATCAAATAGAACAATCCATACAGAGACACTACTTAGCCCGAGCATATTTCAAGAAGAAATGCAAGCTCTGGCAATTGAATAGCTAGGACATCCTAGATGGACCCGATCATCTCTTATCTTGACAAAGACGAGCTGCCAGAAGACAAGAACGAGGCTAGGAGAGTTAAGCACAAGTTGTTAAAATACTGGCTATCACCCACCAAGGAACTGTATAGAAGATCTTTTATTGGTCCCTATCTACACTGTGTACACCTCGACAAAGTGCAGGCTATCTTGTTTGAAATTCATAAAGGATTTGTGGAAGCCATGTCAGCGGGAGATCTCTCACCCACCGAGCTATCTCATAAGGCTATTGGTGTCCCTATATACAGAAAGATGCTGCCAAATATGTGTTAAAATGTGAGAAGTGCCAGAAGTTCTCACCACTAATTCACCAACCTGCCAAGGATCTCATAATTATCACCAACCCTTGGGTGGAAATAGAACCATTGTCGATTATTAGAGAAGTTGACACTAAAAATTTTATAAGGAGAAATATTATTACAAGGTTTGGCATACCCCGTGCACTAGTATCAGACAATGACACCCAATTCGATGGCAATATGTTTAGAGGATTAGGCGATGAGCTTGGGATCAGGAACTACTACTCAACACTGGCCTATCCACAGTGCAACGGGCAAATCGAAATCTCAAACAAAATTGTGCTTAATGGGATTAAAAAGAGGCTGGAAAAAACTAAGAGAAGATGGGTAGAAAAACTCCCCAGCGTCCTATGGTCTTACAGAACTACTCCAAGGAGATCTACTGGAGAGACCCCTTTCTAAATGGTATATGGGGTGGAGGTAGTGATTCCTTTGGAGGCTGGACTCCCTGCGATTAGATCGGTAGCATTTGACACCAGCCTCAATGATTAGACTTTGGCAAAAGACCTCGACCTCATCGAAGCAAAGAGAGAGACTACCCTGATCAAACTTACCGGCTATCGCCAGCAGCTAAGCCGCTTCTACAACAAACGGGTTTAGCTAAGAACCTTTGTCCTTGGAGACTTAGTGTTGCGAAAAGTATTGGGGACAACGAAGGATCCAGTAGACGGAAAGCTCAACCCTAACTAGGAGGGCCCCTATAGAGTCTCGTCGTAAGTCGGTATGGGGGCATAAGAACTAGAAAATATCGAAAAAGGACAACAACTATCCTAACCTTGGAATGCGAACAACCTTAAGAAATTTTATCAGTAGGAGTATCTCTCAGAGGATATAGCTACTTACAACAACATGTTTTCTTTCCTTCAAAAGCTTTGCATTATTAATAAAATC
This sequence comes from Euryodendron excelsum, assembly GCA_033060915.1. Taxonomy (NCBI): domain Eukaryota; kingdom Viridiplantae; phylum Streptophyta; class Magnoliopsida; order Ericales; family Pentaphylacaceae; genus Euryodendron; species Euryodendron excelsum. The sequence goes on along the minus strand of CM065389.1, from coordinate 12,241,920 downwards.
AAAAGTCATTAAACAAATCTACCTATCTGATGCCATTCCAAAAAATAAGCACTAAAGGGAGACAAACACAAAAACTAAGTGTAAAAACTTAGTCTTGTCTAACTTGTTGGCAGGTCGGCCAATAAAGGCCACAAAAACCAAGTGTAAAAATTTGGTCCTGTTCAACTTATTGGCAGGTCAGATAATGAAGAGCACAAAAACCAAGCGTACAAACTTGCTCCTGCCTAAGTCGAACAGGTCGGCCAATGGAGGCAACAAATTACAAATTAAAACTAAGTGTCTTGACTTAGTCCCGCCTAAGTTTGGTAGGTTGGCCAATGAAGGCAAAAAATTAAAAACCTAAGTGTTTATCCTCTTTTTTCTGCCTAAGTCTGGCAGGACGGCCAAATAAAATATCTTAGCCAAAAACTAGTTTCAGATCAAGTTCAACAACCAAGTAAATCATGACAGGAAATACTTGAGCTGAAAAACATAGTATAAAATGAAAGGAATTGAGATAGTCAGAAAATCCTCTTCTATTAAATAAACATGTACAGAATATAACTGTCTTGCCTGCAAGCGTAATTACAATAAAGAAGGCAGAAATACAAAGAATGGAAAAAGCTATGAAGGCGAGTCAGCAATAAGGGTAACTTTAACAGAAGGCAGGTCAGCAGCAAGGATAGTCTCGGCAGTAGGGTTTGTCTCGGCAGAAGGAAGTTCAGCTGAGGGTAGATCAACGACATGGTTCATCTCGGTAGGAGGAAGTTCGGCTAAGGGTGGATCGGCAGCAAAGTTTGTCTCAACAAAAGTTAGATCAGCAACAGGGTTTTTCTCGGTTGGAGGTAGGTCGGCAACAAAGTTGGTTTCAGCTGGCTTAACCCCAAGAAGAGCCTCTTTTTCTTCTTCGTCTTCATTTTTTCTCTGCATCAGATCCTAAATCAGCTTCAGCCCAGACATGTATCTCCATCTAGAGAAGAGAAGACTTATCCAACGCTTGCTTCCTCATGGCCACCTTCTAGCCTTCCCGGAAGAGTTGCTCGCAAATTTGCTTGACTTGTCCTTCATAATAGTCTCCGACATCCTCATAATCCTTTATGTATTGGGCTTGTGACTCTGCCTTTGACTTTTCCAGATTTATCATGGCTTCCACCAAGCCTTCCTTAGCCTCAGATGCCAGCTTCTCAGCTTCGGCAATCTGAGCCTTCAGAGCTTTAGCCTCGGCCATCACCACTTTGAAGTCTTCCTCCTTTTGCTTAAAATAGGCCTGGGTTTTAGCAAGGATGACTTTGAGGTTTTCCAGCGCCATCATCAGAGTACGAGCATCCAATCACGGACATGAAAATAATCCTTCAGCTCGCCACACTTCTTTAACAAGTTCTTGTGTCGATCATGCAGGCTACAGAAATGCTGCATGACCTTCAAGCTCTGAATCCCTCCTTGATTAGAACAAAATAGCAAAATACATTAGTAATAAGTCAAGCAATGTGTCAACCAGGAAAAGCAAAAGAAAGATGCCCTACCACCATCGATACGTGAGCTGCCCCCATCAAAATCTCTTCGGTGGCTATGCCGCTCAGTTCCTTAATTTCTTCAGGTGGCATAACAGCCTAGAGAGCCCCAACAACAACATTAGCACTGAAAAGAATGGAATCCTGAGAAGTCATGGTACGACCACAAATCTTTGGCTACACCACGAACTCTTCAGTCCGTTTCTCCTCTCCCTTGCCCTTGTCTTCTTGCTCGAGGCAGGCTGACTTCTCTACAACACCCTCAGCCTCAACAGCCTTTCACTAGTCTTCTTTTTTCATTCGCCTCCTGAGGCATCATGGGCTCTACCAAATCCACCACTGTGGAAGCAATAGGGACTATGATAACGGGAGGCATTATAGGCGAAAAAGCACTGACAGCAGCAACAACATTAGTATCGGTGGGTGTAGTTGCTCCATCCCCCTTCTTCTTTTTTGAGTTGCCCTTCTTAAGGAAGGGCGCCAGATTATGGGGTTGTGGACACTCCAGGCCACCTTCAACAGTAGGAAGTTATGGAAGGCCCGTTGGAGAGTCGCATAGTTGGTGTTGGCCTCCCTTTACCTTCTGCGCAGCAATTATGTCAGCCGGTACCCTGTGAGTTGTTGAGAAGGATTGGTACCTAATTAGGTAACCCAATAGTACGTGAGTAGCCCGACCAATTCCTCTTAACTCGACCTCGCCCTTATATACGCAGAATTGGTCAAGGGTGACGATATCAACGCTGATGTGCTCAATATCCTTGTCTCTAACACTAAAGTCAACTAGAGAAGAAAAAACAGGATGTTAAAATCAGCAGAGACAAGTGCAAGCAGAGATAAAAGAAAAACTTGCTAGAGGAGGCGGGGATCCACCTATTTTCTTCGGGACCTTGGGGCATCTCATCGCTAAGAGAACCTCTTCTGGAATGTTCCTAAACTCCTATGGCTTGCTTACCCTCACAATGATGTCATCAATCCCCTTTCCTGAGCTGGGAAGTAACTGGACCAATTATCTCGGCGCACTCCTAACCCGAAAATAGTACCTCTTTCAGTCCGATTTAGCCCCACTCAATTCTACACCTGAGTAACAGTAATCAAAATCGTAAAGGCCCAAGTTCTGGTTCAGACACCTATTCAACTCGATTATTCCCATAACTATCCTATATTCGTTAGATTGGAGTTGGATGGGGGTAATTCCATAGTGGTTTAGGACTGCGATTAGGAAAGGGTGAATTGGGAACCTAAGTTCACCCTCAACAATAGTGATTAAAGGGAAGGGAGTCCCTTCCTCGTTTTCAAACCAGCCATCGTCCCTGGGTCCGATTAACCTAATATCTACCCTTTCGGGAAAGTCGTATCTACGCTTGAAGGCCGCAATGATGGCTGGACTATCAAGCATACTTCTAAGCTTGTTCACCATGGAAGACAGCCAAGGGATCCTAAGGTTTCAACTTGGGAGCAAGGAAAGAAGAACAAAAAAAAAAGGGACTTACAGAGAGTTTTTTCACATGATAAGCAAAGGCAGAAAATCTAAAGTACCTTCGACCCGTCATCTTGTCTAGAAAGGTAGACCCTTTGTTCACAAAAAAGGGTGAAACGACAGCAAAAGAAATCGGGTTTCCCCAACAATCACATCTCATTAAATGGCATTTGATGGCTGCGCTAGATGTGCGCTACATGCCGTGTATCTACAACTGTATCACACCAGCCCCAGCCTCCTTCCAAAGGGCACTAGGATTGGGGGGCAATTGTAGGTTAAAATAACGAGGCTCAATACAATAGATTGGGCCCAACTAAGAACACACTATGAACCTGGGCCAAGGGAGGCCCAAACTCGTCAATGTCCAGATGAAGGCCCCAACAATGGTAAAATTAGCCCAAATTCAGCAAAGACCAAAGTCGGTTAAGCATATGCAAGTCCATTCCTAAAAGAACTGGGATATTAAATAAATATCTAAAAGTGAATGACTCCTAGGAGGAGATAGAGTACAATTCCCTACAGGATTATGGCATTTCAAACACTATAATTACCCCATACTACTAAGATGTGAGGTACGTTTTACTCGAGTTCTAGCTCTCTATACTTTGTTCGATTCATTGTGATTAAATTTGCTAACTTAATCAGAGTACTTCCGGCCCAAAGAAGGTTGAAGCATTCTGATTGTCTACTTTTCTTGCAAATTGTTCGTGCTTCTTAATTTAATTTGAGAGTTCAATCAAACCTTCTTAAAAATCCCATTTACAGTTGTCATATCAATATTTCACACTTAAACAAAAATCTTGACTTTGCGAGAAGTTGCTATAGAAGCTGCCTCAACTAGCTTCCGTCAGACAGACTTTTGGGGAGTGGGTTTCTAAGGGAGCCCGTTTGCAAAGCTCACCAAACATTGTAAAAAATCTAGAAAAAGCTTCCAATGCTACGAAACCCGTTCATAAGCCCCGCCAAACACACACTAGTGTATTGTTTTAAAATGCGAGACTCTTAATAAACCATGTCAAATTTCTATTCATATCACCTGTTCTTCACTTTATTTGCCTATAAATATCATGCGGTTTTGCTGTGGATAAAAACCAAATCAAGTAATCCAGCCATGGGTTTTAATGCTGTTTCTTTGATCTCTCTCCTTCTAGTGATCTCTTTTTTGCCTTCTTGCTTTCATGTTTCAAAGGCTCACTCCTCTGCTCCTATAGTGGACGGACTTTCATGGCATTTCTATGAATCTAGCTGTCCTAAGGTAGAATCCATTATTAGAAAACAGCTCAAGAAGGTCTTTAAGAAGGATATAGGGCAAGCAGTTGGGTTGCTTCGCCTTCAGTTTCACGACTGCATTGTTCTGGTAAACATAATCTACCAAGTTTCATAGCTCATTCTTTAGATCTCCTAGCTTTCTAAATACTACCCATAATTATAGCTGGATGTAGGCTTTTTATTAATTTTCCATTATTATGAAATGTAGGGATGTGAAGGTTCAATTCTGCTTGATGAGTTGCCTAAGAGGAAAGCACTTCCGAACCTAAGTTTGAGGGTAGAGGCATTTAAGATCATCAATGACCTCTGTCGACGCCTTCACAAGGAGTGCGGTAGGGTCGTCTCCTGCGCTGATATCACTGCCCTCGCTGCGCGTGATGCTATTTTCCTGGTAATTAATTAATTTGGCCAAGTTTATCCACTTTTCCTCTAATCCAACGCCCTGTAATGGAGGCCTCTGGGGTCATCAATGCTCCAAAGAAAAACTCCATTTTAAACCAACTAGGTTGTTTTCAAATTTTATTTGTTAGAAATTAGACAGGAACTATGGAAGATATATAATATATAAGACATAGAAAGAAAGTGGCACAGTACACAAAATGATATGCCCTGCTATTTTGTATTTTCAGCCACTTGGCCGGAGATTATTGAAGCACTCTTCTAGTTCTGGGTCTTGGTGCTACGTCGTATGGTCCAGAGCAATTGTAAAGCACACAGGACTATTTGAGCTTGGCCCGTTTGTGGTCTATCTTGTTGATGCATGAAGTTTATATATTTTGTGTACGGTGGCTTGATAGGAGCTTGAGAGAGTAATAGGAGAAAAGTCTAAGCAACATGTAGCCAAAACAAAAAAACCCAAGAAAAAAGGCTGTTTGAGCTTACCATGAGATATCTTACAGTCTTCTGCACAAAATAATAAGTGTCGCACCTTGGTTTTTGGGGTGTCCAAGGTCCTTTCGGCTCGGAGACCATAAAGTACGGAACTCTGTCACTAGAACTCGTCCCCCTAGAAGGACAAGTGCGACTAGGTTTGAAAATTGATTTGACTAAGGGCTTTTTAGAAAAATAGGAGTCGCCACCTAACTTGATAAAGGTGAGTTAGGGCACCTAGAACTAAGCGTTAATCCAAATATTAAACTTAGAGTTTTTGAAAAAGGTTTTTGAAAACTCCCTCAAGAGAGGGTTTTTAGGAAAATAGGTTGTTTGGCAACCTCTTGAAATGTTTAAGCCCTTTTTAAAAATAACTCCATTTTGGTCTTTCGAAAACAGAAATCTAAGGTTCGGGGGTTGGTTACGTGTGGGAAAGATATCCTAAGATCATCACCCTACCCCACCCTTTCGGTAACTACATGTCTAATCACCCTTTTGTTCACTCACTAGAATAACTGGTTACCATTTTCCACTTAGTATTCACTTTAGAATTTTGAAAACGGGGTTTAGTCATCACTTTTCGGATGGATGATACATGATGCAAGTTTTTAGAAAAAATTTAAAAATAATGGAGGTTTGGAATAGAAACTTTGAATTGATTGGAATTTTTGAAAAAGGGATTGGGGTTGGAATAAAAGTTATGACCGCACCATTTTTGTTACCTACGTATCTCATTTGGCAAGAATCAGGTCGTTCGTAGTTCGGGCAAGAGCCCGATGGAAAGTAGGCTCATTAGGGCCTTTGGAAGGTTTGAAGATACTTTTGGTCTTTGAAAAAGTTTAAGATACTTTGAGGTCTTTGGAAAAGGTTTAAGATACTTTGAGGTCTTTGGAAAAAGTTTAAGACACTTTAAGGTCATTGGAAAAGTTTAAGACACTTTGAGGTTTTTGAAAAAAGTTTAAGATACTTTGAGGTCTTTGGAGGTTTTGACTTGAAATTGAATGGTGGAGTGCTTCTTAAAAATATTTTTGGATCAACTTGAGGGAGTTTTGGAAAAATGCTTTGGCATGTCTCAAGAGAACTTGAAAGTGTTTTTGAAGTCTTGTTTTAAAAATCTTGGAGGCATGTTTTGATGAATTAATTTTTGAAAGTAGTTTTTGGAAAGGACTAAGGGTTTGGAATCCTAATATGGACAACCTTAGAGGTTGTTCTTGATTTATCACTTGTCCTTGGAATCCCTAACCATGAGAGGGCTAGGGACACCTTAGGTTTGTGACCTTTTGAAAACATGTTTGGAAATGTCTTGAAGATATAGTGTAAGGACATTTGAAGGGTTTATGGAGTTAGTTTTTTGAAATCATGAGAGTAGGGGGTATTGGAGAAATAGGTAATGAGAATAGTTTAAATTGAAAGATCATTCAAAAAGGGTTCGTGAGTTGGAACCTTGAAGCATGTTAACCTATGTTGGGTTAGCTTATGGTTAAGGGCGACTTAAGGTTCATTAACTTGGGTTAGGTTAACCTAGGGTTAAGGTGACTTAGGGTTAACTAACTAGGGTTAAGTTAACCTAAGGTGAGTGAACTTGGGTCAAGTTAACCTAGGGTTGGATAACTAGGGTCAAGTTAACCTAGGGTTGGATAACTAGGGTCAAGTTAACCTAGGGTTGGATAATTAAGGTCAAGTTAACCTAGGGTTGGCCAACTAAGGTCATATTAACCTAAGGTTAGATTGGAGAATGGTTTTTAAATTTGTTTTGATGCATTCTTGGAAAGAGTTTTGAAAACAAAACATGATATGCAATGGACTTTGGTTAGCAATCTTTTTGAAGATCATTTCCATGAAAATTTTGACTCTAACCAAGAGTATGGTTTATATGGTTGGTGAATGGAGACCATTCCAAGGAAGGTTTCCTCATGGCCATTATAACCTTTATCTTGACAAGAGTGGGGGTTTCAAAAATCAACATAATGATTGCAATTTTTGAAAAATCATTTTTGGTGCAAAGATGGAGAGAATGCATTTTTGAAAATCATCTTTGGAGAAAGATTTTGAAAATCATTTTCCAAGGGAACCATTCCATCAAGAGAGGATTCCTATGGCTAAACAAAAAGGAGACCACTCAAGAGAGGGTTCCATGGGGCTATTCCAACCACTAATCTTGAAAGAGTGAAAACCTTGGAATTTAAAGAGCTAGAAAACAATCCTTATACAAGTTAAAATGTCATGATGCCAAAGTGAGAGTTAAGGGGTTAGAAGGGGATTTTCTAAGGCATAATTTCTAAAGTCCCATCCCAAGCTTCAAGGAGCCAACTCTTGGAATAATTTTTGAAAGAAATGTAGAACTTGGAAATGGCATAAAATTAAGGGCAATGTAAGCATTTTAGAACATGACAATAAGCATAAAATGAAGTCAAGCACACAAGACATGATCAAAATAGCAATACGCTAAGAGTCATGATTTACATACAAGGCTTTTAGGCTACACCACATAAACAAGGGGCTCCTAGGCCATACCATCTTAAAGTAGGCTAGTGAGAGGTCCCCCTACACGGTGGCTCTCACTTGTTTTCCTCTAGGCATGATCTAAGAGCCCTCTTGGCTCAAGCATGCAAGAAAAGGGGGTTGAAGATGTGGATTAAAATAGAGAATAACCTAAGTAGGCTAGGAGAGAGAAGAGAAAAGTGGGGGAGAGCACAAATGTAAAAGGGATACCACCTTTTGCCTTCAACACTCTTGTAGTCTTCAATGGATGTCTTGATTGGAGCTTGAGTGACTTTAAGAAGGCTTGAGAGGCTAGAGTGGAGTGTATAGGCTTAGGAGGGTAAGAATCTAGCCTAAGTGTTGGAGGGGAGGAATGTATGTAGAGATTCGAATTTCTGGAGTGATTTCAGCAGAACTTCGTATCAATTTCAGACCTGGAATATGTAAGGGGGGAGGCCTCTATTTATAGGCAATCTGGAACAGGCTTTGCGCATGTGCTACATGCGCATGGCCAAAATTTGGCCTTGCGTCCATTGCCAGAATAACACGTGGCATCCTGTATACTAGTTAAATCTCGACCGTTGATCGAAAGTTGGTCGATCAGATCAAAATTTGAGCGCATGTAGCATACGCTCCATTACCGAGAAAGTTTGTCCAAACTTTGCCTCGATAATTGAGACAATCGGGAAGGTTTCGCGGGAATCGGTTGCACTTGGGATGTTCTCCTAGTGCTTTAGGTGAGCTTTCATGTTTTCGGAAAGTTTAAATTATGTTTGGAGGTGAGTGATATCGTCTTAGGAAGTGTGCCAAAAAGGTCACTTTTGCGGAGCGTCTGTGATACACTCCGGGGGTGTTTGAAAGTGGCTGTTTTCGTTTTGTGTGATCGAGGTCTTTGCGAAGCGATCTATTCGATCGGACTGTACCGATGGAAAGTAATCTGGAAATACTTTCAGGAATTCCCAAATTTATGCATTTCTCAAATCGTTTGACGGTGCATTTTGATTAGGGAATCGGAGAAAAAGTCAGCCTTGGCGGAGCGTCTGCGAGACGCTCCAGGGGTTATTGAAAGTCATAGTTTGCACACCGTACGATAAGGGGCTTCGGGAGGCGATCTATTTGATCGAACCGTATCGATGGAATGATCTACGGACGAGCTTTCGAGAATTCCCTGAATTACACATTTCTCAAGTCGATTGATGGTGCGTTATAACCAGGGAATCAGGAGAAAAGACAATTTTGGCGGAGCGTCTGCGAGACACTCCAGGGAACTTTTATCACGTCGTGTGAGCTTAGTGTCGTAGGGTGTTCCTTGGGTTAAACAAGGGTGTGTGGCGAAGCCCTTCGCTCGAAATCCCAAGGCCGGTGCTGTTTTGGGGCATTTTGGGGCTTCCAGGGGCAAAACGGTTATTTTAACCGAAGTTGTCTGGAAACGGTCAGGAATGGTCTGGTATATTGTGTTAAGCGTGTGGGGCTGTTCAGGGATGATTTTGAGAGAGTCTTTTGCCGTTCAGTAGGGTTTGTGCCGTGCTGAGGCGTTCAGGGGCAAAATGGTCGTTTTGACTAGATTGAGCTGGAATAGGACCGGATTTAGACCAAATGGCGCCCGGGGGATGCCTAATGGTTTGACAACATTTTGGAAGGATGGACTTATCGTTTTGAGGGATTTTGAACTTTTCCAAAACGTGCCTGGAGGTCTATGGGGCAGGTTTGGTCATTTTTTACCAAGTCGGGCTAGCAGGCGCCGGTGTTGACCTAGGTGTTGGGCGGTCTCGGAAAACTACATGTGTGGTGTTGGTCCCTAAGAACGCCTGGTCTTAGAGAACTACCTGTAAGGGTGGTGTTGGCTCTTGAGAACGCTTGGTACCAGAAAGTTACCTGGAAGGGTGGTATTGGTTCCTGAGAACGCCTGGTCCCAGAAAGCTACTTGGAAGGGTGGTGTTGGTCTCCGAGAGCGCCTGGTCCTGGAGAACTACCGAATGACGGACATTCTACATTGACGGGCTAGCACGCGCTAGAAGTGAACTGTCTGGAATTTTTGATGAGGTGTTGGTCCCCGAGATCACCCGATCCCGAGAAAGCTACCTGGATGGTGTTGGTTTCCGGGACCGCCCGGTCCGGAAAATTGCCTGGAATAATGGTGCTTATGGCTCCAGCGGGTCCTTGTGGGCCCGAGAAGCGACCAGTTGACTGAATTGGAGATTGAAAGGCTCGTCTTGAGCCTGCCTGTGTTGTGATGTTGGAACCCAATTCCGGTCGGGCCGGAGATTGCCGAGCGAGCAAAAATGAGATGCTTATAATAAGTAGAATGGGCTCTAAGCTTTGTATTTCATTTGAAAAATGCTATTTTTTTTTATAAAATTTATATAGAAAGTTTCACCCAAGTGATGTGGTATTGGTATTTTTATAATTAAAAGTCATGATGGTGGGTGTTTTATTTTAAAATGAAAATATCTCATTTAATCACATTATTTTGTACATAAATTTTGTACAAAATTTTTTTATTGTTTACAAACATAACTTTTGTATTATTTTTCTTTACTTTCAAATTAAAACATTCATATTTTAGGTCATAATTTTAAAATACCAATGCCATATTATTCTGGTAAAATTATCTGCATAACAATTATAAATTTTACGCATTTTTGAAGAAGTCAATTGTATTATTCAATTAGAATGCAAAATACGGTGGACTGCTTTGGCTCATTTAGAGATCCAAAATCATAAAAAAAAAAAAAATTTGTTTCTGTCGATGAATCGAAGTATCAGGATTTGGCATTCATGAGAGAACTATAGAGGGGAGAATCAGAGGGGAAGCAGATGGGCATGTGCTTTTCTTGGAACACCACTAGTCATCTTTAGTTGGAAATTTGAAGCAAAAACTAGAATTTATACAAAATATCTATACATAGTGATAGAACTGAATGAGAGCATTGTACTTTAAAATGATGATTCTTAATTGCAAATGTTGTTAGATTTTTTGGTTATACAAAATGTTTTTTGTTCAAATTTTTTAAAACACTACAAGAAAATGCACTATTTGCGACGGCTTCATGTCGTCGCAAATACTAAAAATGCCGTTGCAAATGCTTTTTTGTGAGGGTTGAGCGACGGCATTTTAGACGACACAAATGGTGGGGTCGCAAATACTTTTAGCGACGGCTATGCGATGACATGTTGACTATTCGCGACGGCATGTTACCTATCGCAAATAGTGCACGACGTGAGCAATTTTATTTGCGACGGACATATCGCCGTCGCTAATGCAATTTTTATGTAATAAAATTTTAAAAATGACCCCCTTTTTGCGATGGTTCCTACTGTCGCAAATACTATGTCAAAATAATTGTTTTAAAATGGCCGAAGTATTTGCGATGGTCCCTGCCGTCGCAAATACTTTTGAAAAAAAAAAAAAATTGGTTCATATTAGAAATGATTTTTGTAATTTGTTATTTACTTTGATAAAATGAACATTTAATATGATCAAAACTACCAAATTCAAATATTTACTAAAACCAAAATGCTTAAATAAATACTTAACAAAATTAATATTTCATTTTAATATATATATCCAAACAACAAACAAACAAACAAACAGTATTGTCTTCCACCAAAATCCAAAACAAAACCAAAGTACATAATAACCTCTCACAAAAAGAACGACCTAAATGAAAAATTCATACAACAAAAGAGAGTTTTTAGTCTATTACAACATAAGCCAATACAAAAAGACCATCCAACTATTCTTTATGAATAACCTGAAAAGAAGAAGAAAAAAAAAATTAGATATGATAATGACAGAATAAATAAAATTAATTGATATACATATAATATATGGGCTTATTGAAATAAAATTGTAATTTATACCACGAGAAAGCCAAGCCACATGTCGGCCGATAGATTTTTCAACAATTGTAATGTCTTTGCGAGGTTTTTCTAGTAAAGCGTTAGATTTTCAAGCATTTTGAACAAAAACTTTGTAGTAATTTGGACCCAATGATTCTCCATCAATTTTTGTCAATGGATTCGTGCTAATAAGAACTCCTTCTGCTAATTCGAGTTTCGGAAGACCAAAATAAAATAAAAAAACCTTTACTCTATCCTACAATAATAAATATAATATTTTTAAATCAGAAATTCAAAAAACTTAAACATAATTAATACAATTATGCAAAACGGTTATTCTAAAACAACTAAAGAAAAGAGAAAAAAAAAGTGTTACATTTCTCAAACTGGGACTCTGGCGACCGTGTTGTTTGTTCCCACACGTCACTCGTGCCTAAGCCTTCCTAAGTGTCAAGTTTGACAGAGTCCCGAGCTGGTTTGAAGGTTTTAGTACCTAAACGGCTTGAAAAACACGTTATTCTAAAAAAAAGCTAAAGAAAAAAATGACAATGCCCCTCGGCAATGTCTAGGTCTTCTTCATCCTTTTTTATTCTAAGTAGGTAATTGGGATTCACAAACATAAAGAAATATAGGGCAAAGCAAGAGGCATACCTCCCGATGAAAACAAAAAAAAATCCAAACAAATGTTGCTTATACCTATCTCGGAATACAAGCTAAACAGGAAGTCCTGGTTCTCCAAGCAAGTCATAGTCCATTCCCAATACTGTCCTGTTCTGGAAATTCTGCCAACATCCTCATAAATCAAGTTTGGAAATTCTGTTCACACTCAATTTAGTTCCAACATCCACGTAAAGAGGAAAGATTTAATTCATTTTCATCCAAAGGAACATATCTGACTAAACAAGGTTAGTATAAGTTTCATAAAATAGATAGGCCATCAATAACAAGAGGCATACCCAAAGGAACTCGAACTAAGAGGCTGTTGTCTTGATCACAAATTTTTTTACTTGATTCCCCCATTGACTCGTAGATGTGTTGCAAATAACCAGGAATATGTCAAATAAAAAGTTCTTGAGGAAGTTTCATCAACACTTAATAGCATTGCACTAAGAATGTAAGAACAATCAAAAAGAAATTGTGGGTATCAGAGAAATGAAGGAAAATTGTCCAATCGAGCATCTTATCAATTTTTTTTTTTATACTTCTAGGAAAAGTAAAAATTACTCATTTAAGAAAATCATTTAAATAAACAATCGAATTAAGAATTCCCATAAACTCTCCAACTAAGTACTTGTATAGAATAATTTTTAAGTAATTGAATTGTTGGCTTCATCCACTTTAATGTAAAGTGGGATTAAGATCTCACCTTCAATGCTACAGCAGGATCAATGCCAACAACCTTTGTTACCAAGCCTACAAAAGAAAAAAAAAAAGAAACAAAGAAAAAACACTTGCTGTAAGTAAATACTTGAAAACGTGGAGAAATTGAAGTAATAACATGTTAGAACTGTAACACACCAATCCAATGGGATACACCCAAGAAGCTCTTATATTAGTTACTTGACATTAGATGTGCAATGTTCCTATTATAGGAACAGCATAAACAGACAGCACTTGTAGCAACCCATTATCAAACACAAGGTATGCAAACCATCAAGGCTACCAATATAAACCATATTCATCCAAAAAAAAAAACCTATATGATATTTCATATATTATGATATTTCATAAAACTTGTATGCATGATCATAGTATTTGAAACCGGCAAAGTTTGCACTTAAAGCGCGTCAACCCAACAAGCCTAAAAGCGACATCATGCAGTACAATTACAATAAAATAAAGATATTCTCACGTACATGAGTTTTGCTCTTTCTAGAAACCTGCAAGGCATTCACAAATTTCACAAAGGCTAAGCTATTTGGGAAGCTATATAATCCAAAAAAAAAAAAAAAGCTAGTTGAATGGGCCATAATGCAATTTCTAATGCTAATCAAGCTAATTATGTAACATAAATCTTCAAAGAAGTGCACCAACAAAACTCCAAAATAAATAAATATTCCGTTCTATGCTAAACCTTACAAATGTCCTGAACAATTAATCGTCAAAATTACAAATTATCTTCCATGAACAGCAAGAGCAGAAAACACCAATTTTCTCGATTCTCCATGCCAATTCTATCGTATACTGGGACGATTTTATAAGCTGAATATTACCTATCACTGATGTGTCCAAATTTCATTTTAATATTGTCAAAATCTGGATTGACAGAGAAACAATGTGAGGTTTCAAGTAGTAATTATCACCACCACTAGCAGGCACCTCCAACCGTCTAGCTCAACCCCTCCACCACCACCACCCCCAACCACCCCATTCCCTCCCCCATCCCTCCACTAGCTCCACCCACCACCTCTGCCCTAAGTGGGAGAATGTAAGCATAATATTAAAATTGTTTTGGAACCTCCAACTTCTGATCAGTCTTTTCTTTAAACACCTTGAATGCGTTTTTTGACATATAATATATACAGAAGTCTGCAGAGAAAAAAAGGTACTGCATTGTTCAAAGCATCCAAGAATACTTATAATAATCTCAAATTTTAAAAAGAATTAAGAAGCATCATATCTTGCCAAATACGTAGTGACTAGTGGCCCATAAGACTTACAAAGGAATTGATGGAAACCACGTTAATAGGTAAAATTGGAACATCTAACAGATCAAGTTAGATGAGAAATATTGTCAAAGATCTATACAATATGATTAACAACAAAAACAAACTAAAAACCCCATATGTCAATGCTACCTGAAAATAACAAACTGAATATAAGGATTAAGCTATAGGCAATCGATACAACATATAACCAAAAAAAATAGACAAAGCACAATCATGAAAACTTTGTTTGTAGAACAATTAAATGTTTTTAGACGCAGAAAGCTAAGAGATTGAAGGAACGAACCTTGTTTTGATTTCTTGATCCCTCCATTTGCTATGAAGGTACTGTATTAGTTCCCTCTCTTGCACTCGAACACCAACACCGTCAGATTCAAACCAATCGATATCAAACGAGAACAAATCAACCCCCCATTCCAACCCCTCAGCCCCTTCCCAACCATCCACCGAGCTCCCCACACCCAAGCCTTCTGACACCCCTCCATTGACAGAACCGAACGCTCCCCCTACCTCCACTGCCATGCCCACAAACACCGCACAACCACACCCAACATATTCACAGAGAGAGAGAGAGAGAGAGGAGAGGCGGTAGACTTAAAAAAAAATTAGGTCTCTAGTTTTGAAATAAGACAAGGGAACATGAGAGGATCGGATCCCGCACAACCAAAACGACGTCGTTTTAATATAATTGTTGCAACAATATACCTTGCTGTCGATAATACCCGGTGGCAAAAAAATATGTGTGATGGCATGTTTTGCCGTTGTAAATAGACACCATTTGAGACCAAAAAACACCCCGTCGCAAATGCTTGGTCACCAAAAAAAGGTATTTGAGACGGCTCATTTTCCCATTGCAAAAAGTGACTATTTGCGACGGCAAAACATGCCGTCACAAATACTCCGTCGCAAAAGGCTCTTTTTCTAGTAGTGAAAGAATAGCATTTTGTCGTAAGGTTTTGCTAAAAACTCGTACATTATGTTGGCTAAGAATTCAAATCATGTTAAAAATGTCAACAAAGGTTTTTATGCAAGGGATGATTTCACTAACAATTGTTCCATTTCTTGCAATTGCAGTCGGGTGGCCCTGACTATGATATCCCCTTGGGCAGGCGAGATGGAGTCACCTTTGCATCAATCAGTACAACACTAGACAACCTTCCCCCACCATTTTTTAACATGACTGATCTCCTCCCCTTTTTAGCTAAAAAGAACTTAGATGCCACTGACGTTGTAGCCATCTCTGGAGGCCACACCATCGGAATCAGCCACTGCACTTCCTTCACCGATAGGCTCTACCCAACTCGAGACCAAACCATGGACAAACCCTTTGCCAATGCCCTCAAAGGCATCTGCCCAGCAGAAAACTCTACCAATACCGTTGCCTTGGATATTCGAAGTCCTAATACATTTGATAACAAGTTCTATGTTGATCTTATGAACCGACAAGGCCTCTTGACTTCGGACCAAGACATGTCCATTGATATAAGGACTCGGGATATTGTTAAGAGCTTTGCTCTTAATCAGACTCTGTTCTTCGAGAAATTCGTGTCTTCGATGGTAAAGCTGAGCCAGCTGAGCGTATTGATGGGTACACAAGGGGAGATTCGTGCGGATTGCTCTGCTAGGAATTCGGATAATTTGTTCCTGGAATCTGTGGTGGAGCAGGTAGATGAGATCTGGTCAGTAGTTTAGGAAGAGTTGTGCTTTTTTGTGTTTTGTTCTGTTGTTTAGTATAAGAACTTCTTGAAATAAATTGTTGGTTTTGTTGTACGAGTTTGGTTCAATGATTTTTAAGTGTTCTTCAACTGATTAATTGGGCTTCTTCGGCATTATAGTTGATTATTTTGCAGAACCACATTTGATGGACTACCCGCTAGTATTACTATACGTCTGTTCACATTGGCAACCTACGTTAATTCCGTCAGGAATAATGTTGTTTACATAGGCTACAGGAAATTTATTTTCTTACCATCATCGTAAAAGCACGGGCCGATTGATATCATCACATAGGACGGTGACACTGAACTTTCATGGTGATTTGTGTATTATGTGATATATCACAAATGTTAATATACCCGTGAAAATTATACCATGGGACAATCAAATAGAATAGTTTCTCATCCTTCACATAATTCGAAATTTCGAATTATGTGAAACTTGATGGTTTGATTGAAAATGTGGTGAAGATCAAATCCCATAGTAAATTATGAACCCAATTAGGATTTTTTGGAATTCAGTTGTTTAGGCCTCAAAATTCACATTTTGCCATTTTAAGAAACTTTTGTGATAGCAATAACTTGGTCTAGGAAATTATAATTGTGTTTATTTAATTTTTTTTCAAAATATTTCTTTAGATGTTTAGTTTTCAGATTTAGACTTAACTCAAATTTGCCATTTTTAATAAATCTTCATATTTCTTTTATTTCTATTAATTACAATCCAATTGGTTTTGAAATTCGGGTTTCTTTAGGTGTTTAGTTTTCAGATTTAGGCTTAACTCAAATCACGACTTCAATTGATGACGTACTGTAAAAACACTACCTCGAGTGAAGTGTGTTTTCAACTGCCTCTCACACTATTTTGTTATTTTTGTTTGACCATTTGAGAATTTAAAAGGAAAATGGTGAAGACTATAACTCTCATAAGTTATACGAACAGATTGAGGATGTACTCAATTCATACATCATATGTCCTTCACGTGGAAGGATGGGGCCTTCAATCAAGATTCCAAACATGGTCCCTACTAAAAAATGGACTTTTGACAACGGCATTGGGCTATCTCAAAAAGTTTTTTGCGACGACAAGAAGAGTGGCAAAATATAGCACCGCAAAAAGTTTTTGCAACGATGCTTGTGACGGCAGCGTAATATTTGCCATGCAATGGTACAGTTGCAAAAGAGTTGACAGAGCATGATTTTATTTGCGACGGCTATAATTTGTTGCCATGCTGTCACAGATAGTCTTTTTTCAATGGCATGGCACCCTCACAAAAAACTGTTGTAAAAGGCATAGCACATACTAAACGTGCCGTCGTAAATACTTAGTTTTAGTGACGAATTTAAATTGTCACCCTAAAATTGTAACTGGTTTTGGAGCTTTTGCTTTGGCTCTTTGTCGTTGCAAAAAAGATACCTTGTCATCACAAGTACTATTTATTAATTTTAATATTTTATATTAAAATTTAAAATTTTTAATTCCCTGTAATTCATGTTTATATAAAATTAATTAAGCTAAATATATTAATAAAAAGTCTGTCCACCATAAAATTCACAACCCACATCCAAAAAATTAATAAAAATCATCCAAGATATAGTTTTTATGTAAAGAAGTAATTAAAGTGCAAATGTCTACAACAAAGCTTTCCTAACAAATATATAAATGTCAAACTCCAAAAGTAACCTAATTGCTCTGTGGCAATCAGAGGTCATATGGATCCTCTGGTTAATGGCAAAACGAGGGGGAATTTCTGCTCTTGAAGCAGAAACTCAAGCCATTCTATTGAATTAGATGCTCAAATGCTGACCTTAACTCTCAAGAATGGTCCTCTGCATTGGGTGGTAGATGCCATTTGATACTTGGTAGAACATGAAAAATAGGTCCCTTGCTTTTCTTCCTATAGTAGATCGAGTGACATATTAAATTTGGAATAATAAGCTACTCCTGAGCTTTGGTTTTATTTTGCGTTGCATTCATGAAGCTAGTTGTATACGATTCTATAAAGAGAGATCACTAATAAATTATTTTATCCCCAAAATTGAAGTCGTGCCAACGTTTCATTCTCTCAAAAAAGTTAAACTAGAAGATCACCAATTCATAACCTTCTGAATGACTTATCCATTTGTCAAGTTAAGGGCCATAAGAAGAATGAAACCAAATGAGAGACCGGGAAAAAGAGTAGAGTATAACAGGAGTATCCGCTGACAAAAGAATCTTCATATTTTCTTCATGACAGTTGCAAGGAAAATAATCGATGTTGATAAAAATTTTCAAAGAAGGAATTTGTTTTCTTTTTTTTTTTAATTTTTGTAAGACGGGTGAACTTATCCTAATCATACCACCATATTGTTGTTGCAGGAAAAATAAACAATTTGTTGTTATTGGGTTAAGTAATGGCGTTGCCACTGACATGCGGACAACCGTCATGCTCCCAACCCAGCCAAACTAGGCCTTGGATAAAGGCCGAACCTACAAGACTTGTCCTCATAAGCCTGCAAGGTTAATGCGGTGTTTAGAATGTAGATTATCAAAGAAAAAGCAAAGAAAAAAGAAAAGTTGAGAGAAAAGAGGATAAAATAAAAAAATATTTTGTTTTATTTTTTCTCACCTTTTCTTTTTCTATTTATTTTTCATCATCAAATCCTTAATCAACACAGCCTAAAAGAATAAGATGTTCAATCTCATTTCACTACAGACACAATAATAACTTATATCTCAAATATTAAATCCAAACCTAATAACAAGTAAATTTTCAATCCATTGTTCTATTGCTATGTTAGAATCCGGATTTATTATGGAAAAATAAAAGAAAAAAGAAAAAAGAGATGAAAAAGAAAAGAAGACGTGGGAATTCAAATTCTTACTTATTTTCTTTTTATTTTATTTTGTCCTGCATTTTCTCTAACATTCTAACATACATGTAATTTGATATCATTTTTATTTTTCTTTTCTCACACACATCCTTAATCCAAACATAACATGAGTCTCCACATTAAAGTCAGAAGGCTCACAATGTACTCTAATTTCAAGTCCCATGCTCATCTACAGATTATATATGGGAAGGAGTCCTCAATTATTTACACAGGGACAACTTTAATACTTTCCGAAGTTTTTGGCAATAAAAACTTTGAGAGATTTGCTGGAAAACAACCTAGCTAGAACAGCTCTTGTTATGGCAAAGCAGCTGCGATGGTTCTTCACATGTTGTTTTAACGCAAGCTAATTCATAAGCCAATTGGACCGTATCTCAATCGGCTATGGGCTTAGTCCATCGGCTTCCAGATATGCTATGCCAAGGGATCTCTGCAGGCTTGTGTCATGAGATATCTTGTAGCCCTGTTCTTTGTTCGGCCCTTGTGGCTTGTTTTTCCATTTCCAAAAAAAAAAAAAAAAAAAAAAAAAGCTTGATTTCCTATATATGCTTTCCAACGGGCTAGGGCCCAGAAGTTAGGTCCTTATAGAAAATCATGGAAATTTTCAAAATTATCTTTGCCACTCATTCTAGAATACTCATAATGTGCAGAGTCTGTTACATTAGAGACTAGATTCATGTTGCTCTCATTCATATATGCCAAATTCATGAGTAATATCAAATTTGAATCAGAAGAAAACTTAATTTAGACACTCAGAATTTGATTTTGTCTTTAAAATCTAGAGAATAATTTTTAATTTTTTTAAGGGTAGGATATCATTTTTGCATCTACCTAAACTGTAATTGTTAATTTTATACGAGTCAACATATCGTTTTTGCAATCATTATAATATATGTCAGTATCGTTGCATTTCGCAATGTATTTTTTAGAACTTTTCTATATATTTACTTTTAAACTATAATATTTTTGGCAGATAACATTTGCACAAATGGATTAATGGTGAGAATTGAGTCCTTGAATGACCACAGTGATGTCTCTTAAATCTATACTAGTAATTAGATAGCACTGAATTGTCAATAATTATACCTATAAAATTGTGATATGTGTTTTATTACATGAACAATTTGAATTTGTGAGAAAATAAAAACACTTTGAAGGAGAACATGCCAAAATTCAATAAAAATAATTACGAAATAACTCATATTATCTAACCAGGGGACATTTTTTCAAGATTTAAGGAAAATAAAGCGCCATTTCCTGTTGCTACTAATCAAGTGGGCCAGTATGTAAACACAAAGGGAAACAGGAGGTAAAAGGCATGGATATTCAATACGATACAAAAAATAGAAGGGCAACTGTAGTTGTGTACGCTATGGCTAGATTTGTATCGTCGACATTTCTTCCTTGTGAGAGCCTTTCTAGGAAAGAGGAGGCACTTCCTCTATAACTACCATGGATATTCTAGTACCTAAACACACACAAAAACAAAGAAAAGTCCCAAAACAAAAAATAAAAAACAAAAGAGGAGGGGGGTGTGGGCATTTTCTTCATTAAAGCTCACTTCATGGGTTTGTCTATGTCCATTTGAATAACTCTGCTGAAAGCAACTTTTGTCTATACCCATTTGAATAACACTTTAACTGGAACCTAACACATTCAAATGTTTGTTTTGTACTGCATAAAACTATTGAAATTCAGTATTACTACATAGAATTACATCTAATCCTATACCTATGTGATAGATGTATGCATTGTAAGGGTGGATGTTGATTGAGCCGGGCCTGACCTATCCAATTATACTTTGGTTAGCGGCTTGAGCCTGGTCCGGCCCAGCATAAGACCGCAACTTTGTTTTTCAAGCCCACCCAAAAATAAAAATAAAATCTCAGCCCATCCAAGCCCGCCCATTAACAAAAATTTTTATTTGTGCCATATTTTAAACTGTCATATATTTTAACAGATTCAAAACATGATTCAGCCTAACTTGTGAAACCTAAGTTTGTGCTACAGTAAAAGGAACACTTTATAATATTACAAAACTAAGTTTTCAAGAGGTTCCTGAATGTAGAATTAAATGATACAAACTTTATCATCTCAACATCATAAATTCCAATCATCACATAATCCACAAGAAGATGCCCACGCCATAAAAATTCCAAATGCCCAATACTTGTCTTCCTTCTTTAGTATTCCAATATCATAGAAAATCTTACATAAAACATACAAATAATCTTGTCAAAACAGATTAAATAAAAAAAATATAAAACTAAAGGAGCATAATGAACTTTCATGATGCTAGTGTAAGAAAGTATCTTCAGTAGTAATGTAAAGAAAGCTAACTCAATGTTTTTTTCTTGGTGCATATGGATCAGTTTGTGAAAATTCAAAAACCAAAAACTAGAAAAAGAAAGTTAAAAACAAAAGTAGGAGGACAAAAATGAATACATCTAAAGTTCATTTATTTGAAATTTCATAATATCAGTAGGCACAAATAATTTATACAGACATGTGAGTTTATCAGTAGGTACATATACTAAAGTTTATGATTTTGTCTTTTTCTGTTTCTTCTTGATATTGATTTGTGAGACACTTTCCCATCAATCTCTCTCACTACACATCCCACTCATTCAAGTCTTCTTCTACATACCTCTTCCGCTCTCCAACGGGCCCTCCTTTGCTCTCCCTCCTTTGTTCACCGGGCACCGACACACTCTCCGACCACGACACCTTTAGTCACCGACGAACTCTTCAACACACCTCTCATCTTCTCACCAGAACCCTCTCCTCCCAAATCGCAACGGTGGCTGCTCTATCTATTCTATTTTGTTCATGGGTTTTTGGGTTTGCAGATCTGAGTTTTTTTGTGTATTTGCATATGGGTTTGTTGATTTCATTGTTTTTTTTTTCTTCTTTCATGTGAGTTCACATTCTCAGTATCATGGATGGCATGTTAGAGACCGAATTCTTGAGAAATGGAGACAATTTGATTAAAGTAAATACAAGGAGAGAGAGAGAGAGAGACCACTTACCAGGTTGAGATGGACGGCCTACGAAAGAGATTGATAGACGGCTCGATTTTGTGAGGTGTATGATATAAAAGGTCGGCGAAGCGTAAGAGATGGATAGCCAATGAACATAACTCTCCAAAGAGTCAAAGATCAAAGAGACGAGAGAGTGAAAGCTAAAAGAAGGAGAGGGAGAGGGAGAGGGGAGGAGGCGGCTACAACTACTAGCTTGGTAGGGTTTCAGTTTGTGTATAGTATAAATGAGTATATATATATCTATATTTTTTATTTTTACTAAATCAATTTTAGGGATTGGCCGGGCTTCTCGTGCTCTGAAACAAAATTTCAGGCCTGGCTCGAAAATTAATCAGGCTTAAACAAACTGCCCATCCCGGCCCTACGGGTCTATTTTCTAATTCCAAGCCTTAAAAAAATTGGGCCGGGCTAGACGGTCTTGTCAGGCTAGTGTCTACCCCTAATGCACTGTAAGTAATCGCATTATAGCAAAGTAAAGACATATGAATTATCATGGAGACCCAAACTCAAAAAAAAAATCATGTCTAGCAAACCAAATACTCAAATAAAGCAGTTTACACAAGCACAACTTACAACCAATAATAATTAAACTCCACAATCGTCGATCGAATCCTCACGAACTCCAGTCTAAGCCTGCTTGCTTGACTCCTCGAGTTTCTGCTTTCCGCGCCTTAGTTTCAACATCGAATCCACACGGTGTTCTCCATATTCAAAATCCTCCAAAGATAATCTCTAGTTGTTCTTTAGTTTAGAATCAATCGATAAAGATACTCTTATATTGTTGATCTCAGGAAATCAAATCTTCACATTCTTTCTCTAGATCTCTCTGTAGTTCAAACATGTATGTATTTTACAATATATGAGAGTTTTTAACTTTAAGTGCTTATTTTTATGCTCTTATAGCCTTCCTAAAAACACTAAGAAGATAGGCTGGATCTATGTCCTGATTGGCTGTAGAAAATCATGCCAAAGAGTCTTTGTTGGATGGGAGAGTAGTTCCAAGTCGAACTGAAACTTGTCGTATTACTCGAGCGGACTTGGTATCATTCGAGCGATAGCCTCTGGAATTTTTCTTCTTGTTGACCCAAAACAGTTCACTCGAGCAACCTTCAAGCGATAGCTACTGGATATTTAACCTTGCAAGCCTTGGCCACTTCGCTCGAGCAATATTGCTCATGTTTAGCTGTTTGATTGTTTTGAACCTAATTTTACAAGGAATTAAACTTGATGAGCACACAAATCACCTTTACAAACCTAACAACTATGATTATGAGTAGCAACCATGATTGATTATTGCTAAACTTTACCCATAATGGGAAAAGCACCAGTCACAATCACCATAATTACAACGTGTTATAGAACTAGTTTTCTTTTCTTTGCTTTAACTACTCCCACTTTGTCTGTCTGTCTGTCTCAGACTTCAAATGAGCTTTTTTTTTTCTTTCTTTACTTCGAATCTGTAACTAATCCTACTTTGTCTGTCTCATACCTCAATGGTTTATGTTCTAAGAGGCTCCGGCTCCATGCATGTCTTGCAAGTTGAATGACAAAAATAATTAGAGGAGATTAGTAGGTCCAGACTGTTGGTCCAAGAAGGCAACCTAAGAGGGGGGGGGTGAATTAGGTTTTATAAAATTTATATCAAATGATGCAACTAAAAAAAATTTAAGTACTTCAACAATGATTAATCAAAGTATAAATCAAGCAAGTAAATAATGGAACACAATGCAAGCAAGTATAGTAAGTAAATAGGCAAAACAGAGCAAGAAAAGAATAGCACCAGATTTATAGAGATTCAGGCAACCTTGTCTACGTCCTCTCTTCTTCGATCTTTTTGAAGGTATTTCACTATGTAAAATCGCTTACACAGCTGCTAGTTTTGCTACAAGTGCCCAGCTCACTCTTATACGAGCTCTTCCCCAAGCTCTCACATCTCAAGAGATTTTGTTCAACCTTCTCTCAAACTTACAAGTGATTTTGTCCAAGTTTCACTCAAACTTACAAGTGTTTTTACCCAACAACACTCAAACTCACAGGTTTGCAAACCCATCCAAGTGAAATAAATAAAGGTTTTACAAATGATAACTCTCCTAGTGAGTAGATGAATAAGAATAGCTCAATAGATAACCTTAATCATTCAGTAAAAAGATGTAGCAGTCGGAGCACGGAAAATTTAAGCTTCAAGATGTTGATTCAGCAGGCATAATCACTCTTTCTTATGTTTAGAAGTTGTAAGAATCTTGTATTTATAGCCATGGATTGATTCTAGCCGTTAGTAGTGGATGGAAAACCATTTGATGCAAGAACGGCAGAGTATAACGTTAAAAAATAGAGTCGTTGCTGTAAATGAGTTGACTCTTTTGTTCCAGGGGTCGACTCTTTTTATGTTTTAGCAGATTTTTCAAGGCTCTGCTCAAATAAGTCGACTCTTTTGTGCTAGGGGTCGACTCTTTTTGTCTGAAACTACAAAATCAACTCTCTATTTGAATGAGTCGACTCTTTTAGAGTGAGGGGTCGACTCTTTTGATCTCCATCAGAATTTTCAGCCTTTGTTTGAATGAGTCGACTCTTTTGCTTGAGGGGTCAACTCTTTTTAGGAAAATCCTTAACTTTTGCAATATTTCTTCAATCTTCTTCAATAACTTTAAGTTTTTTAAGGATCATCTAACTAAGCTTTTTAAGGCTTGAAAACACTTTTTCAAGGCTTGATGACTTCAAGAACATCTTCAATCCTTCAATATGAAATCAACTCTATTTTCATTACTTGTAGAGCTCTTCAATCATCATTACTTCATCCATTAATTCAAATTTTGTTCAAGATCTTCAAGAGAACTTCCAAGACTTAAGCTCTTTTCATTTTAATTGTTCTTTGAGAAATCTTCAACAGATATGGCTTCTTCTTTTTATTCAAGGTTTTGAGCATTTCAATCTTCTTCCTTGACATCCATCATCTTGAAATTTCTTCATTCTTTATAAGATCACCATTGTTGAATATGTCATTCCTTCATACTTATCAATCTTTAATTCAAGATTTTCATCATCTTGAAATTCCTTCATTTTCTTATAAGATTAGCTTTGTTGAATGTGTTCTCTCATCATCCTTATTAACCTTCATTCTAATATTTGCATCACAAGTCCTCCATTGTGATAAGCTTGAAGTCATGATAGAAATCTAATAATTAATCTGCACACTTAAGTAGAATTATTAGATCATTAAACCAAGTTTTGTTATCATCAAAATCAAGACATTGAATCAACAATCTCCCCCTTTTTGATGATGACAAAACTTTAAAAATATATGCAATTAAGCTCAATATCAATAAAGCATAAGGATTAAGAAAATTAGAAATTTAAAGTGCCATGCTTCTTGTAAGGAATTTACTTAATTTTCCTTTGGGAGATGGAGTTTTATAGTTTTAGATCAGTTTAAGGCTAATGGGTCGACTCTTGGCTTAAAAGGGTCGACTTATTTTTGTGAGGAAGACTTTCGTTAGCTCTCTGTTCAAATGAGTTGAATTTTTTGGCAAGAGGAGTCGACTCTTTTCAACAGAGGACTTCTGGAGCTAATTCCAGAGTCCAGGGGTCGACTCATTGAAGGCATGAGTCGCTCTTTTCCTTCAGAAATGCATAGATGTATTTTTTAACAGTTATGAAATGCATCAAACAAGTTTATAATCTGTTTCAAAGGTATATATGCATCATCAAACACATATAAACATCTAAGCATTCAAGATAGAGCATTGCTCATCCCTAGTTCTCTTTTAATCATACAAAATCTGTCTTCACTTAAACGTTTTGTGAAGATATCAGCAAGTTAATGTTCAGTACTCACAAAATCAAGCAAGATGGCACCTTTTTGCACATGATCACGTATAAAATGATGTCTAATCTCAATATGTTTTGTACAAGAGTGTTAGATAGGATTTTTGATTAAATTGATGGCACTTGTGTTATCACATCTAATTGGAATATGTTCAAATGTTAAACCAAAATCCTCCAGTTGATGTTTTATCTAAAGAATTTGTGCACAACAACTTCCAGCTGCGATATACTTAGCCTCAGCTGTGAAAAGGGCAACTGAGCTTTGTTTTTTGCTAAACCAAGTAACAAGCATATTTTTCAGAAATTGACAAGAACCACTAGTGCTTTTTCTATCAACCTTACTACCAGCATAGTCAGCATCTGAATAACCAATTAAGTTTAAAGACGTGCCTCTAGGATACCATAATCCAAGATTAGGTGTGTGTTTAAGGTATCTAAATATTTGTTTAACAACAACAACATGTGATTCCTTAGAATTATATTGAAAGCGAGCACACAAGCATACACTAAACATAATATCAGGCCTACTAGCAGTTAATTAAACTAATGAGCTTATCATACTTCTATATAGCTTAGTATCTACAGAAATACCTTTCTCATCACTGTCAAGCTTTGTTGAAGTATTCATAGGGGTGCTCAATGGTTTTGTATTTTCCAGCCCAAACTTCTTGAGTAGATCTTTGATGTATTTAGGTTGGTTAATGAAAATTCATTCCTTTGATTGTCTGATTTGAAGTCCAAGGAAGTAATTGAGTTCACCCATCATGCTCATCTCAAACTTACCCTGTATACACTTAACAAATTTCTTGCAAAGCTTTTCATTAGTAAAGCCAAATATAATGTCATCAACATAAATTTGTACAAGTAACATGTCATGATCTTTAACCTTTATAAAGAGAGTTGTATCAACTTTTCTCTTTGTAAAACTATTTTCTGTCAAAAATTTGCTTAGCCTTTCATACCAGGCCCTTGGGGCTTGCTTTAAACCATATAAAACTTTAGTAAGTTTGAAAACATGATTTGGAAATAAAGGGTTTTCAAAGCCAGGTGGTTGTTCAACATACACCTCTTCAGATATAAAACTATTCAAAAATGCACTTTTCACATCCATTTGATAAAGTTTGAAATTTTTGAAACATGAAAATGCAAGCAACATTCTAATAGCTTTTAATCTAGCTACAGGTGCAAAAGTTTCATCAAAATCAATTCCTTCTTCTTGACTATAGCCTTGAGCTACAAGTCTTCCCTTATTTCTAATAACAGTTCCAGATTCATCCATCTTGTTTCTAAACACCCATTTAGTTCCAATTACAAGATGATCTTTAGGCTTAGGAACAAGATTCCATACCTCATTCCTTTCAAATTGATTTAACTTTTCTTGCATGGCCATAATCCATGATTCATCATTTCAGTATCTTGAAAAAATTTTGGTTCTATTTGTGAAAGAAAAGCAAGATGATTACATATATTTCTAAGAGATGATCTTGTTCTTACCCCTTGTGATGGATCACCTAATATTTGCTCTGTTGGATGGTTGTGGATAAATTTCCATTCATTTGGCAGTCCTTCATTCTCATCTTGTTGGCTTGAAGGAGTATCTTGGTTTCCTTTCCTTTCCTTTGTGGTGGAGCTTCACTGTGAGTTGGATTGATATTCAGCTTGTCCATGCTTTCCTCCACATCATCTATATCATCACTCACAACCTTTCTAGACAAAGAGTTTAGTTCATCAAAGAAAACATAAATTGATTCTTTAACAGCTAAGGTTTTCTTATTGTAAACTCTATAGGTCTTGCTATGTGAGGAATATCCTAAAAAGACAGCTTCATCATATTTTGCATCAAATTTACCAAGGTTGTCCTTGTTGTTATTCAATACAAAACATTTGCATCCAAAAGCTCGAAATTATGAAATATTTAGTTTCTTGTTTTTCCAAAGCTCATATGGGGTTTTATTTAAAAATTTTCTCACCAAAACTCTATTTAACACATAGCAAGCTGTGTTAACAGCTTCAACCCAAAAATATTTTGGTAAATTATTTTCACAAAGCATTGTTCTCCCTATATTCTTCCAAAGTTCTGTTTTTCCTTTCAACAACCCTATTTTGTTGCGGAGTTCTAGGTGCTGAAAAATTATATTCAAAACCATTTTCATCACAATATATTTCAAAAGGTTTGCAATCAAACTCACCACCACGGTCAGTCCTAATTGCTGTGATTATAAATCCCTTTTCGTTTTGAACCTTTTTACAAAACTTGATGAAGAAAGCAATTATTTCATCTTTGTGAGCTAGAAATAATGTCCAAGTAAATCTTGAGTAATCATCAACAATGACAAGAACATATTGTTCACCAGCTAAACTTAAAGTTCTAGTTGGTCCAAACAAATCCATATGCAATAATTGTAGTGGTCTAGAAGTAGAGAGCATGTTTGTAGATTTAAAAGAAACTATGGTTTGCTTTCCCATTTGACATGCATTACAAGCTTTGTCTTTTTCAAATTTGAGTTTGGGAAGACCATTTACTAACTCAATTTTTGAAATTTTTGAAAGAATGCTCATACTAATATGACCAAGTCTTTTATGCCACAACCAACTATCCTCATTGTTCACAGCTGCAAGGCATTTGATTTTACAAGAAGATAATTCATTTAGAGTGAAAGTGTAAATATTGCCTTGTCTATGACAAGTTAATATGGTATTGTTATCATTTATGTTTTCTACATCACATTTAGATGATTCAAACACTACTTTGCAACTTTATCACACAATTGACTAATTCTCAATAAGTTGTGCTTAAGACTTTAACAAGTAAAATATTATCAATGGAGGTTGAAGAATTTTTACCAATACTACTTATACCGATGATCTTGTCTTTGCTATTATCTCCAAAAGTAGCCAATCTTCCATTATTTGGTGTGAGAGAAGTGAATTGAGTTTCATTTCTAGTCATATGTCTTGAACAACCACTATCCAAGTACCATTGATCCTTTTTGGAATTGACTTGAAGACATACCTACAAAACAAGTAATTCAACCTTTGACCTTTGGTACCAAAATCATCTTGGGTCCAGTAGGGTTAGTCTTCAATGTTCCTTTTGGAACCCAAGCTTTCTTGGCAGCATAAGATTTTTGTATAAAGAAACATTGATTTGCAAAATGACCTCTCTTATGACAATAGGAACATGTGATTGTAGCTTTTGAAACCTTTTTATGTTTAAAAGCATTGTAACCTATTCCAGTCTTGTCAAGAGAGTAATTTCGTTTACCAAGCATAGCATCAAGTTTATCTCTTCCATCGACACATTTAGAAAGAGATTTTTCTAAATTAGTGACTTTTTCTTTCAAAACAGAGTTTTCTTTTTTCAAAATCTCATTTTCATTTTGTAACTCTTCACTTTCTGCTGTGAGAGTGGATACCATCTTCTTGAGAAGATTGTTTTTTATGCCTAGCTTTTTAAATTCAACAATCAAATCATCAAAAGCATTTTGTAATTCATTAAATGAAAAATTAGAATTAGTTACCTCTGTTTCTTTTTCATGTGCCATAAGACATAAGTTGGCTACTTCATGAGTTTCAGATTCATCTGAGCTTGAATCGTCACTTTCACTCTATGTTGCAGCTAGAGCCCTCTTCCCTCTTCCTTTCTTTTCTTTATTTTTCAGCTGAGGACACTCATTTTTCTTTTGTCCTGGCTGTTTGCATTTGTAGCATATGATGGTTGAATCCTTGTTATTTGATTCACCCTTTGCTTTAAACTTCTTTCCTCATTTCCATCTTCTTTTCATGAATCTCTTGAATTTTCTTGTGATGAGGGCAAGATCTTCCTTATCTTCTTCTTCACTTCCAGATTCATTTTCTGATGTGGTGGACTTGAATGCAACTAACTTCTTTATCTTGTCCTATTTTTCTTGAGCATTCTGTTTTTGGGTCAGCTCATAGGTCATGAGAGAGCCAAAAAGTTCTTCAAGAGGTAGAGTGTTGAGATTTTTAGCTTCTTGTATGGCTGTCATCTTTGCTTCCCATGTCTTTAGCAATGATCTCAGAATTTTTCTCACTTGCTCACTGTTAGGATATACTCTTCCAAGAGACTTTAAACCATTAATAATGTCAGTGAATCTTGTGAACATTTTTGTTATAGACTCATCAAATTTTATTCTAAATAATTCGTAATTATGCACAAAAATGTTAATCTTGGACTCTTTGACTTGATTGGTTCCTTCATGAGTCACTTCAAATCTGTCCCAAATTTTTTTGACAGATTCACAGGTAGAAATTCTTTTGAACTCATTTGGGTCTAATGCACAATAAAGAATGTTCATAGCTTTAGCATTAGATTGCATAAGCTTCAAGTTATTCTCATCCCATTCATTTTCAGGTTTAGGGATAACTTCCCTTTCAATAAACTTGCAGGGAATCTTAGGACCATTAACGATAATCCTCCATAACTCATAGTTAACAGATTGAATATAAATTCTCATTCTATTATTCCAATAGTTATAGTTTGTTCCATTAAACATAGGAGGTCTATTGGTGGATTGACCCTCACCGAGAGGGCTTCCAAACATGATTGTCATGGATCAACTCTAAAGATATTAAGCCTTTAAACTAGAGCACAAGCTTTGATACCAATTGTTGGCCCAAGAAGGTAACCCAAGAGGGGGGGTGAATTGGGTTTTATAAAATTTATATCAAATGATGCAACTAAAAAAAATTTAAGTACTTCAACAATGATTAAACAAAGTATAAATCAAGTAAGTAAATAATGGAACACAATGTAAGCAAGTATAGTAAGCAAATAGGCAAAACAGAGCAAGAAAGAAGAGTACCAGATTTATAGAGGTTCAGCTAACCTTGCCTACGTCCTCTCTTCTTCGATCCTTTCGAAAGTATTTCACTATGTAAAATCGCTTACACAGCTACTAGTTTTGCTGCAAGTGCCCAGCTCACTCTTACAAGAGTTCTTCCCCAAACTCTCACAACCCAAGAGATTTTATCCAAGCTTCTCTCAAACTTACAAGTAATTTTGTCCAAGCTTCACTCAAACTTACAAGTGTTTTTACCCAAGAACACTCAAATTCACAGGTTTACAAACCCACCCAAGTGAAATGAATAAATGTTTTACAAATGATAACTCTACTAGTGAGTAGATGAACAAGAATAACTCAATAGATAACCTTAATCATTCAACAAAAAGATGTAGCAGTTGGAGCACAGCAAATTTCAGCTTCAATATGTTGATTCAGCAGGTATCATCACTCTTTCTTATGTTTAGAAGCTGTAGGAATTTTGTATTTATAACCATGGATTGATTCTAGTCGTTGGTAGTGGATGAAAGACCATTTGATGCAAGAACGGCGGAGTATAACGTTAAAAAATAGAGCCGTTGCAGTAAATGAGTCGACTTTTTTGCTCTAGGGGTCGACTCTTTTTATATTTTAAAAGATTTTTCAAGACTATGCTCAAATGAGTCGACTCTTTTGTGCTAGGGGTTGACTTTTTTTGTTTGAAACTGCAAAATCAACTCTCTGTTTGAATGAGTCAACTCTTTTAGAGTGAGGGGTCGACTCTTTTTTTTGAGGGGTCAACTCTTTATAGGAAAATCCTTAACTTTTGCAATATTTCTTCAATCTTCTTCAATATCTTCAAACTCTTTAAGAATCATTCAGCTAAGCTTTTTAAGGCTTGAAAACACTTTTTCAAGGCTTGATGACTTTAAGAACATCTTCAATCCTTCAATACGAAATCAACTTTATTTTGATTACTTGTAGAGCTCTTCAATCATCATTGCTTCATCCATTGATTCAAATTTTCTTCAAGATTTTCAAGAGAGCTTTCAAGACTTAAGCTCTTTTCATTTTAACTGTTCTTTGAGAAATCTTCAACAGATATGGCTTCTTCTTTTTATTCAAGGTTTTGAGCATTTTCAATCTTCTTCCTTGACATCCATCATCTTGAAATTTCTTCATTCTTTATAAGATCACCATTGTTGAATATGCCATTCCTTCATGCTTATCAATCTTTAATCCAAGATTTTCATCATCTTGAAATTCCTTCATTTTCTTATAAGATTAGCTTTGCTGAATGTGTTCTCCCATCATGCTTATCAACCTTCATTCTAATATTTGCATCACAAGTTCTCCATTGTGATAAGCTTGAAGTCATGATAGAAATCTAATAATTAATCTGCACACTTAAGTAGAATTATTAGATCATTAAACCAAGTTTTGTTATCATCAAAATCAAGACATTGAGTCAACATAGACTGTTGAGGCATTCCGAACCAAGATTTGTGTATCAAACTCCATATTATACCCTAATGTTGTTTTCGAACAAACACCCTATCAAAATGATATTCTTGGTTGGTGCCATTTTTTTAACTTCTCATAGATGGGCTCGGGCAAATGATGTCTGAGTTATGAGGGAAGTACTTGTTAGACTATTCTAAATTGAGCTAACATTAATTATGGTTATTTTCTAAACACGGGTTAGACCCAGGTCTGGATGAGACAAACATGGTAAGCCCAATAAGGTTGTGATCTATCATGCATGGGCTAGTGTGCACCTATTGAATTAATGTGGTTTGACGGTAATTAATATGGGCCTGGTTAGTCAATTGAGCCCTTTATGGAGGGACCGAATGTGACTAGGATTTTAACATATATAGATGCTAAGTCCTCTCTCTTCCCACCATCAGACTAGTTTTTCATAAAATTTCGTCATACAGAGAGTGGGTATAGAGAAGAATACTTGCCACTAACGTGTGTTTTTCAGGATTATAACCGTTACTTCATTAAGGTTAATCAACTATGGAGCAAATAGGTAAGTTTCGCATCCTTCTCAAAACTTGAATAATATTGATGTTCCTATATTCATATATAATTCATGGTCATGTTTTATGATTAATTTTATGCTTATATGTGATATCGGAGCGTAATATATGTGGATTAGGGACTCATTGAGTGCTTTTAAGCTATTAAACTTGATTATGAGTTGTTAAACGCGAAACTTGGGTGATTTAATCAGGACAATACAATAATCCTTTTTAAATTATTTTAGAGGGCTTTTATTCCTATCGGAACAACGAACGTTTTGATATAAAGAATGTAACTTAACTCGTTTTGTAAAGATAGATCTAAGGTTTTGAAATTTTGGGTCAAAACTTGAATTTCTTGATGAAATCGTTTAATATGTTATGATTTTATGTATATCTTTGCATTAGATTACATATTATTGCTTCTGGGATGCATACGAAAATTTTGATACAATTTTATGCTAGAAAAAATTGAGTTTTGAAACCCTAGCCACCATAGTCGAAACTAGGGTTCTTGAAAACCTAATAAATCTTGTGTTTTATCACTCAAAATCATCATAAACGTGATCCTTGATGTCTACATAGCTTGTTTATATGGTTAAATTGCATAAATCGTACCTAAAATGTCAGATTTAGCGAAGAAAAATGGGCTGGACTGTTTTTTCTAGAAACCAGGTCAAAAAATCAGAGAATTGGGTCGGGTCAGACCCGCCCATGGTCAGCGACAAGGCCACTGCCCGTTGAAACTTCCCCACACGCGGGCCAGGGGCGTGTGGGCGCATGGGGCATCATCTGGGGTCCTCACAGAGAGAGAATTCTAGAAATTATTTTTCTATATTTTTTGGACAACTTTTGGTAATTATTAAGATCGTTTTATGCTAAATTAGGTCATTTCTAGAAAATCGTGCATCATTTTTCACTGGTTTTTCATGAAAAAATATTTTTTGACCTTCTGAATTTGTGGGTAGTGTGTACTCTCCCTAGTTAGATTCCTAAAAATTATACTCTCTTCCATAAGTCTTTTTAGGTGTCCAAAATCATCATTTCATGTTGGAAATTGCAATAAATGGTTTTAATACATGGTTTAGGCAATGTATATGTGATCACAAGGTGCATTTGGCTACGTGCCCATAAGAATGTGATTGCAGGCATATTGGTATACTAGATGTGATGTAGGACAATTTTACCTAAAGTGATGTCATGATAAGAATTTTGGATTGAAATTGGTGCTACTGCCCAAAGGGATACATTCATTAGATCTGATTTCCTTACATATGATATATGACTGTATCTATTGTGTTATTACATACAATCGTCTGCCCAAAGGGGGTTATTGTGTGCTTTAATAACAAGGATGTGATTCAGCAACTGATCCAAGAGTGCCTAGTTTTGAAAATTTGTCTGCCCAAAAGGAACTATTTTTCAAATGTTTAGGTGATCTCATATGGTGGTTAGCTGAAAGGGGCTTCATAGCATGTTGCACTTTCTGCTCAAAGGGAAGACGACAATAATGCACCGGGGTATCCCTATTATTTATGCACTAGTAGTCCTTTCAATAAGTGATGGAAGAGGAAAATAACAAAAGGTCAATCTAGGTGTAAGACAATCCACAAATATTTAACAATAGTGGAACCAGGCAGATTACAGATTCTAATAAGTCTCGAGAAGTGTGCATTAAGATGAACATAAATCACCAATATGGTAAAGATCATCAAAATCATTGATTTATTTTTATGCAAGTGATCATGCACACAAGATTCAATCTCAAACAAGCATGCACATCAATCTATTCATAATTGAATATTTGCCCCAGTGATTGTGCACGTGTAGGATAAACATTATGAAAAAATCTTTTTGGTCTTTTTGATTTTTTTTCAAAGTTTCAATCATCCCAGGCTTGCTAATGTGTGCTAATCTTTCTTTTGAGGGTGTAGCTATTTATTGCTTTGCCAGGGTATCCTTCAGGGGTCACTCGAACTCTGATAAGCTATATGATCTTCATTTCTCACCCTCTGTATTTCTCTTTTCTCTGCACTTCTTATTTCTCTTTCCCTTCTTGGTAAAATTGTTGCCCTTATCTTACTAATATATTGCCTTCTTTTGGTTGTTACCATGACAGTTTTCTTTGCAGTTAACAACAATAACACTACCGTTATGTTGTTGAATGGTTCGAATTTTAAGAAGTGAAAGTAGGATATAGAGTTTGCTTTGGGTATTATTGATTTGGATTTAGCAATGAGAGAACCTGAACCCGCTGCACTCACTGATACTAGT
Source organism: Euryodendron excelsum (assembly GCA_033060915.1). Lineage (NCBI taxonomy): Eukaryota > Viridiplantae > Streptophyta > Magnoliopsida > Ericales > Pentaphylacaceae > Euryodendron > Euryodendron excelsum. The sequence continues at coordinate 12,207,287 of CM065389.1, read as the reverse complement.
ACTGCTTATGCGAAGGAGTCATATGCCAAATGGGACAGATCCAACAGGCGTAGTCTCATGCCTATCAAGAGATCCATCCTTGAGCATCTATTGACGGGCTTGACTGAAACCAATAATGCCAAAGTGTTGTTTGAGGCTATAGGACAAAGATATCAAGTATCTAGTAAGGTTGAGACTGGATCCCTGATGAATGAACTTACAAGTTTAAGGTATGATAGCTAGAGTGGGGTAAGGGAATATGTTTTGAAACTTGTCTTTCTCTAATCCAAACTTAAAGGTCTGAATGTAACTCTCTCCCTGATGATTTTATTGTCCATCATGCTCTTCATACTCTTCCACCAGAGTTCAGCCAGATAAAGACCGCCTATAACACCCGAAATGAGTATTGGACAGTGAATGACCTCATTGCCAAATGTGTCTTAGAGGAGGATAAGCTTAAGAGAGAGAAAACTGAGTCCGCCTTACTTGTTTCTTATACTAAAATCAAACCTAGGCAGGGTCATGGGAACCAAAAAAACCATAAGAGATCTAATGCTAACACCTCTCATAAAGGTCGGGATAATAAAGGGCATGGTAAAGGTCACGGTCAGACCCACAATCCTTTAGGTCCTAATGCTGCAATTAAGAAGGCCATCAAGTGTTTTTTCTGTAGGAAAGGAGGCCACATAAAGAAAGATTGCCATAGGCATAAGTCCTGGTTAGAAAAGAATAAGAAACAGGAAGGAGGTAACTCACTTACCTTAACTTGCATTGAATCTAATTTTGTTAGTGTCCCATCAAATTCTTGGTGGTTTGACAGTGGTGCAACTGTTCATGTTGCCATGTCTTTGTAGGGATTCAGAAGTAAGTGGAGGTCAAGTAAGAGTGAGGCCAAGCTTAGAGTTGGAGATAATAGCATAGTTAGGGTCGAGTTCATAGGAGATGCCGTTTTAAATTTAGAAACTGATTTTCAACTTATTTTAGAAAACATTGTTTATGTACCGTCTTTTAGACGAAATTTGATTTCTATTTCTTCTTTAGACAAATTTGGATATGGTTTTCAATTTCAAAATGGCAAGGTTGATTTATTTTATAATTCCAAAATTTTTGGCAACGGTTTTTTATTTGATGGATTATACATGTTGAAATTGGAACAAAACAATGAGTATGTCTCCTTCCATGTTAAAACTAGTGTGTCCAAGAGACCTAGAATCAAAGACCAGTCTTTCATGTTATGACATAAAAGTCTAGGTCACATTTCTAAAGAAAGAATTCAAAGGTTAATTAAAGATGACATTCTTATATCTCTTGATTTTGGAGACTTAAACACTTGTGTTGACTGTATTAATGGAAAATTGTCCAAGATTAAGAAGAAAAGTGCAACATGAACTGGTGACCTTTTGGAAGTCATACACACTGATATTAGTAGACCTTATTCCTCTACTTTTTGTGAAAATAAATATTTTCTGACCTTTATTGATGATTTCTCTAGTTATGGTTATGTTTACCTAATTAAAGAGAAATCTGATGCACTTGAAAAGTTTAAAATTTTTAAAACAGAGGTTGAGAATCAATTGACCATAAAGATTAAGGTTGTTAGGTCTGATCATGGGGGTGAGTATTATGGTAGATATGATGTCACTGGACAGCATATGGAACCGTTTGCCAAATGCTTGCACGAATGTGGGATTGTTGCCCAATATACCACGCTTGGTAGTCCTAAACAGAATGGCGTGGCTGAAAGGCGTAATCGCATCCTTAAAGACTTGATGAGGAGTATGATGAGTATGAGTAATTTGCCTAAATACCTTTGGGGTGACGCCATTAAGTCTACCTTGTACATTCGCAATAGGGTTCCTAGCAAGTCTGTTCCTAAAACACATTTTGAATTGTGGACTAGTAGAAAGCCTAACCTTAACCATCTTCGTTTCTGGGGTTATCCAGTAGAGGTTAAGATATATAACCCTTCTGAGAGAAAAATCGACCCTAGAACCACTCGTTATTTCTTCATTGGATATCCAGATCATTCTAAGGGATACGAGTTCTACTGTCCTACACCAGGTGCTAAGATTATTGAATCTCAGACGGGTAAGTTCTTGGAGCATGATACAGCTGATTTGAAGACCTCACAACATCATGACGTGGATAGGCAAAGCGAGGTGGTGCCTATCCCCTTGCCCAATATCCAAACCTTTGTTTTGCCTACACTTATTGATGGAGTTAATCAAGAGTAGCCGGAGATTAATGCTCCAATGACTGTTAATGCTCCTGATCTTGTTGAGCCTGTTCGAGGAAGAGGGTAAGGAGCACATGGTATGTAAGTTGAAGAAATCCATTTATGGTTTGAAGCAAGCCTCACGTTAATGGTACTTGAAGTTTGATGAGATTGTCATTTCTTTGGGCTTTGTGAAAAATAAGGTTGATCAATGCATATATCTCAATGTCAGTGGAAGGAAATTTATTTTCCTTGTTCTTTACGTTGATGATATCCTACTCGCCAGCGGTGACCTAAGTCTTTTGCAAGAGACTAAGATGTTGTTATCTAAATCGTTTGATATGAAAGATCTTGGAGACGCCTCATATGTTTTAGGTATTGAGATCATTCGTGATAGATCTCGTGGTGTGCTAGGGCTTTCTCAGAAAGGTTACATCAATCCTGTACTTGAGAGGTTTAATATGCAAAACTGTAGATCTGGTGATGTTCCTGTTACCAAAGATGACAAATTCAGTAAGAGTCAATGTCCAAAGAATGACTTGGAATTGAAAGCTATGCAAAACGTTCCTTATGCTAGTGCAGTTGGGAGTCTTATGTATGCTTAGATGTGTACTAGGCCAGATATTGCTTTTGCTGTGGGAGTTCTTGGTAGATATTTTTCTAACCTTGGCATGGACTATTGGGTGGCTGCAAAGAAAGTCATGAGATATTTGCAGAGAACGAAAGATTATATGCTTGTATAAAGAAGAGTGGAGAATCTTGAGGTTATTGGCTATTCAGATTCAAACTTTGTTGAATGTGTGTATGACATGAAGTATACTTCAGGATATGTTTTTATGCTAGCTGGAGGAGCTATTTCATGGAAGAGTGTTAAGCAGACTCTTACAGCTTCTTCCACTATGCATGCTGAGTTTGTGGCTTGTTTTAAGCTATAACCCAAGCTGTTTAGCTACGGAATTTCACTACAGAATTTAAGGTAATTGATTCCATTGCTAGACCACTGAAAATCTTTTGTGACAATAGTGCAGCCGTATTCTTTTCTAAAAATAATAAGAGTTCTAGTAGGTCTAAGCATATTGAGATTAAGTATTTGTCTGTTAGAGATCTAGTAAGGAAAGGTGATGTCGTCATTGAGCACATTGATACAGAAAAGATGATGGCAGAGCCCTTGACCAAGAGACTCAGGCTTGTTACTTTTAGTAGACATGTTTCTGACATGGGTGTAATTGGGTCATTTGATGTACTTGGTTAGTGGGAGTTGTTTTCTTTACATTATTTTGACAAATCTTATGTGTTGAGACACTTTTAGTTATTCTATGATTGTCTTTGATGCCATTTATGCATGAATATAATTTTTGATGCTTGTATATTTTATGGATAAATGTATTCATGATTCAGTTTTATTGATAGTCTTAAGTTTGGTGTAACTTAAGCAATTCAGGATATGTCTTGTGTTTGCACCATAAGGTTATCTCGAGACAGTTATGCAAGATATGCTGATTTCGTTGGAAACCATAGGAATTCTCTTGCTTATTGATTGAGCATATAGTTAAAGAGAATTTGAGGATTGATTGAGCATTAGCACTGTTATGAGATCACATACGGAGTGTTTTTTTTCACTACACTACCACACTTGATCCATGTCGATAGGATTATTAGTATTTGTAATCATGAGTGGTCTTGCATGGACTAATAATGTAATGACTGCCTTGGTTCGATATTGATAGCCTTGTTGGATCAGATTGTTTTAGATGTTGTTTCTCATCTTACTTGGTTTTTTAAAATTGTGGCCACGTACAGTTATTTCTATGTTCCAACTCAAGAGTCGTTTTCTAATTTTTTTTTTAATTTGTTCAATACTGCAATTAATGTTTGCTCAAGTGGGAGAATGTTAGACTATTTTAAATTGAGCTAACATTAATTATGGTTATTTCCTAAATACAGGTTGGACCTAGGTCTGGATGAGACAAATATGGTAAGCCCAATAAAGTTGTAATCTATCACACATGGGCTAGTATGCACCTATTGAATTAACGTGGTTTGACATTATTTAGTATGGGCTTGGTTAGTCAATTGAGCCCTTTATGGAGAGGCCCAATGTGACTAGAATTTTAATATGTATAGAGACTAAGTCTCATCTCTTCTCACCATTAGACTGGTTTTTCATAAAATTCCGTCATACAGAGAGTGGGTACAGAGAGGAAGACTTGTCACTAATGTGTGTTCTTCAATATTACAACCATTGCTTCATTAAGGTCAATCAACTATGGAGCAAACAGGTAAGTTTCGCTTTCTTCTCAAAACTTAAATAATATTGATGTTCTTATATTCACATATAATTCATGGTCATGCTTTATGATCAATTTTATGCTTACAGTACTTGCAGAACATTGCTTGTCTGCAGTGGTTCATAGGTAGAACAAAAACAAATTTGTTAGTGTACATTTGATCAAAGTCTAGTTTCTGAAATTTCACCCTCTCTAATTCTGAAAATTCAAATATGGGTGGCTTAAAATTAGCCTATAATGTTTAAATCACAACTACATTTATTCAACAAACTAGGCTAGCCCAGTTGCCTAGAACTCTCAAAGAAATGTTAAGGGTTCGACTCTTGCTAAGCACAATAGTTTTTTCAAGATCTCTGACCTGGTAATTATCTAGTTTATACGTTAAAGGGACTACATAAATCTAGAAATTAGTCGAAGTGCACGCAAATCTGGTTAACAAAAAAAAAAGTACATTTATGCCTTTAAATGGTCGTCTTACTCGGTTGAACAATCATTTCATGGGTTGAAACCTTGTTCTAATTGATCACTCTATATGGCTCAAACTCTCTCTCTCTCTCTTTCTGTCCGAAAGCTTAAGGCTTGCATAAATCATGTGCATGATAGGTTATCCGATAGATACCCTTTCTATATGTCTAATTTATCACTGAGTTCTCCTACCCCCTTTGTTTTTTGGGCACGGGCATTACAATAACGTACAAATTGTCGCACCCAATATCTGCTTGTTCTAACTGTTAACAAATATGTTAGACAGCTTTGAATAGTTAGGTACGTATGTGATTAGATAAAACTCTGTAACTCATGCCTTCGTTGTGTTTCTTTTTAGCTGATCGAACAACTTAATAATAGGCTATTGAAAATAAGTGATCCAATCTCAAAATTTGAAAACATTCAATACAACGGCGATATCACGTCATTTGTCGACCGGGATCACAAGCCATTCAAATCACGACAAATAAATATGTTGAAATTCTAATCACCATAGCAAGTTTTTGGTTAGGACAAGATTCTCCTCCAGACTCTAATATCTAACATTCTCTAGACTCATTTTCTCATTAATACAAGTTTTTAGAATGTAATCCAATGGATAATGTCATTATTCTATTTAAACACAATCTCTTTTCCTTAGTTTTATTTAACCATAAGTAAAATTGTGGATATAAATGAAATAACGTACCCTTTTAGATCTGATTTAGTAACAATAGTGATATAAGAAAACTGAAGGAGTCTGGCTGGAGGAGAGCTGAATCCTTCAAGTTAGCGGATAGTTGAAGAAAATATCTCATTTATTTTAGGTGATTGGGATAAAACTCACGTATGTGACCCTTCCTTGGTGCTGCGTGCTCATTGAGAAGAAGATATTGGTTGTTGCGCAGCTACTTGGAAGGCAATATTATTCTTCAGAAGATGATAATTTTTATAAATTCACATGCCACTGAAGTGGTGTTCTGTATTTTCTGGCCTTCAGTGGGAGATCTTTCAGTTCTATCTAGCTGCTAGAGTGTGACAATTGCATTTGGGTACCCAAAAATAAATATCCAGTTAGACTGATAAATAAGTTGATTAGGCCATTATATAAGGTTGATGTTTGGGCGAAACCTTCTTGAACTGATCCTAAGTGGGTTCTTGGTGATCCACTTCGGCAATGTTTGGATTTTGGATTGTTGGGCAAGATAAAAATGAATCAAAAATAAAATTACTTATACCCATTCATATTTGAATAGGTAACCAACGAAAACTATCAAGAGATTCAGGGCGCATGATTCTCCTTGATCCCGAGTCAAAATATTTAACACAAAGAATGGCCACCTAGGACTGAAAAAAAAAAAAAAAAAAGACTGTAGAAATGAAAAGTAAAAAAAAAAGGTTATTTCGTGACCATATTTGCCTATAAATATCGTGTGGTGTTGCCTTGGAAAATAACCAAATCAACCATGGCTTTTAGTGCTGTTTCTTCAACCTCTCTGCTTTTGGTGATCTCTTCACTTTTGCTGTCTTCTTACTTTCATGTTTCAGAGGCTCAATCCTGTGCACCAATTGTGGATGGACTATCATGGACTTTCTATGAATCTAGCTGTCCTAAGTTTGAATCCATTGTCAGAGAACAGCTCCAGAAGGTGTTCGAGGAGGATATAGGCCAAGCTGCCGGGTTGCTTCGCCTTCACTTCCATGACTGCTTCGTTCAGGTCAATATAACTTAGCTGTCATGTTTCATGGCTCCATATTCTTTATTTAGATCTCCTGCTCCCGCAAGGTCTCTTATCATTTTCCATTTTTTATGATATGTAGGGATGTGATGGTTCAGTGCTGCTTGATGGATCAGCTAGTGGGCCGGGCGAGAGTGAGAAGACTGCACCTCCAAACCGGAGTTTGAGGGCACAGGCATTCGTGATCATCAATGACCTCCGTGAACTCGTTCACAACGAGTGTGGCAGGGTCGTCTCCTGTGCTGATATCACTGCCATTGCTGCTCGTGATGCTGTTTTCTTGGTAAAAATTAGGCTCTAAATTTAATCCACTTTAATTTCCTCTAATTTACACCCCAAGAGTCAGCAATTTTTGTTTAGAACTTGTACCATATTATGGCGTCTGAGGATTCAATTCATGTTAATATTTTTAACAATGGTTTTTTTTAATTTTATACTGGGGGATGATTTCACTAACAATTGATTCATTTCTTGCAATTGCAGTCAGGTGGCCCTGACTACGATGTCCCTTTGGGAAGGCGGGATGGATTGGACTTTGCAACGGAGGATGCAACAATAGCCAACCTTGTCCCAACGACAGCAGACACCAGCTTCCTCCTCTCTGCTCTAGCTAACAAGACCTTCGATGCCACAGACGTTGTAGCCCTCTCGGGCGGCCACACTATCGGAATGGGAACCTGCACTTCCTTCACCGAGAGGCTCTGCCCAACTATAGACCAAAACATGGACCAAACCTTTGCCAATAACCTCACAGCCATTTGCCCAACAAGAGAGTCTACTAACACTACTGTGTTGGATATCCGAAGTCCAAATTCATTTGACAACGGTTACTACGTTGATCTTATGAATCGACAAGGCCTCTTCAATTCGGACCAGGACTTGTTCACCGATGAAAGGACTCGGGACATTGTTACGAGTTTTGCTGTTAATCAAACTCTGTTCTTCGAGAAATTTGTGTCTTCGATGATAAAGATGGGCCAGTTGAGCGTATTGACGGGAACACAAGGGGAGATTCGTGCGAATTGCTCTGTGAGAAACTCGTATAATTCATTCCTGACGTGGAACTGGAAGACGAGATCTTGTCAAACTTTTAAGAAGGGTTGTGCTTTTTCTGTACTTGTGTGTTCTGTTCTGTTGTTTTTCGTGCAAGAACTCTTGAAATAATTGGGTGTTTAATTTGCTGATTCAGCCTTATAGTTTACCCACCACTGTGTTATTGCGAATCAACATGATAGTGCTATCTTCTTGCTATGGTTGTAACTCTTCTTCTTCCAATAACTTTTGTCTTCTTTCACTGTCTCAGAATTATTCAATACTGTCTGCTTTTTGTTTTGCCAACTTTGAGATATCTCAGTTACTTAAAAGAAGCACTGAACTATGAAAAACGAGATTTTGACACACCAAAATTGCAGACTGGTCATGGTAAAGATGCTTAGTTAGACCCATAAGCAAGTTTAAGCTAGCTTGGACCAAGCCTAGATGAAGTTAGCTTGACTAGGGTTGGTTCAGCTCAATTGAAGTTCAGACTAAGCTGCTTCCAAGTTCAACTACCAATATGAGTTCAAGCAGCCCAGCTAGTATATTACTCGGTGAGAACTCGAATTTTCTCACTCAATGTTTAGATTTAAGTCTTTATAGATACTTAGTGGGGCTAAATATACTTCTTAGCATTCAGAACACACGATGGGACCAAAGCATTGACCCGACCTAAGTGCAGTAAGGTCTCCCCTAAATCACTTTATAGTATTGAGGAACAATTATTCCTAACGGATATGTAAAGAGCCTTCATTACCTCAGTAGGTTATTGGGTAAGTTACATAATTTTGAAAGACTTTTAGACGCGGGATCTTTCTAAACCTTGGAATTCCAAATATTTATGAATTATATGCCATCTTCTACAATGCTTGCTAAGCGTGCGGTGAGTTTTTCAAATATCTGCCAGAAGTAGCAACTCTCGGTACGAATTTTGTTACGCTTCACGGAGTTCATATGCCATGCTTGAGTTTATCATTGCTTCAAACGTTTTAGTCGCAAGCTTTTATGCCATTAGTTGTTTTTAAATATTTTGTTTTCACTTTCATTTTTGTGTTTTTAAAAACAAAAATAATGAAAAATTCAAAAATACCATCATTTTCATAAAATTATTCTTTTCATATAGAAAATAGTTTTTCAAAATTTTAAAAATATTTTACAATTATTTTTCAATTATGGAGTCTTTAAAAATAGGGATAACGAGAAAATTGAGATAAAATTTAGCACTGGTTGGATAAGAGCCATACATTTTGAAGCAAAATAATAATACTACTGCCACATTATTCTGTTTAATTTTTTTGTACAAATTTTTTAAAAGAATAACATTTTTTTTAGAAATATTTTGAAAATTTTCAAATTAGATTCCCTACAAGTTTTCTTTATCAATTTCAAATTTTAATTTTTGAAAAAAGTTAGGTTTCGACAATGAAACCAATAAGGATTGTTAGCAAGGGGTGTTAGGTAACGTCGTACCATGTTATGGCCAATCTTTCGATATTCAATGAAATGGTAATGTCATGTAATTTTATTGATGTGGTATCATAAGCAAATTAAATCATATTAAATACATGAAGTTTTATCCTAATCTCCTAAAATTAAGAAGATATTTTCTCCAACTACCCACCAAGTGATATGTACATTAAGATTTTAACAAGTTCATTTAATATGATTTGATTAGCTTATGATATCACCAAAATGAGGGATTACCTTAGAGCATTTCTAACAGGCTCTTTAAATTTGGCCCATTTAGCTAGCTAAACCTTTAAAATACACCTCCAACAGATTAGATATTTTACTAGCTAAAATAGCTAATACCATTTTGACTCTCTTACTGTAAAGAGCCACTATTCAACTCTCCAAACTTAAAATATGAGTTTCTTACTCAATCCTTTTTTTTTTTTTTCTCTCCTCTTTTTTATTTCTTTTTCTTAAAATGTGTACTAAAAAATAAATAATTTAATAAGTAACTAGTTAAAATAGAAAGTATTATTAGAGAATATACTAAAAAAATAACTAGTTAAAATAGAGATGGTAATTTTTTTAATATATTTTGACTAACTATTTTAGTTAGTAGTGTTCAAGATGCTCTTAGAGAAATGTTCTTAAGTTGATGACTCCTTAATCTTTATATAAAAATTATTCGGTCCACCCAGCTTGGATCATTAGCTTACCCTTTTTTTTAACTCTTACAATTGCAATGAATCCATCTTACTATAGTTGGGTCTTGAAGTGGGTTAAGTGGAAGTGTTTGGACCCACACAAAATAGAAGATCTCTGATATATGTGAAGAGTGAAGCAACAATCACTTGTTGCTATAAACATATTAAATAATTTTTACTCCTTATCATAGACTTCGGGCAGTGTATCAGTGCTTATATTCTTCTGCTAAAACCACGGTCGTACCTGCATGCTTTGCTCTCACATGGCAGCCCCCACACAGAAAAGGAGAAGGTTGTGGGAAATATCATTCAGTGCTCTTGCGCGCCTTAGAAATTTTAATTTTCTGAGCTGCTGGGTGCCATTCATAAGAGTGCCTATTGCTACTGTTAGGTTTAGCTTCTGACCTATTCATAAAGAGGAAGTCGCTATGAAAACGAGTTTTTTTACCGAGGGTCGTTTGGTATAGTTTTTTTGAACTTATAAATAAAAAAGTTAATTTTTTTTTATATTTTTACTTTTCTAACTTACTTTAGCTAAAAATAAAAAAAACAAAAAAGTCAGTAAAAATTAACTTTTTTGCTTTATAAGCTTAAAAAAAGCTAGGCGAAAAGCTGATACCAAATGGGTCCCAAATTATCATGACGTCTGTTTGGTAGGACTTTTTAACTTAATTTTTTTTTAGTTTATAAGTAAAAAAATTAATTTTTTTTTACTTTTTTGCATTTTACATTTTATTCCTTTTTCTTTATCCATAACTTATAAAAGCAAAAAAATAAAAAAAAAGTGTTAAACTTTTTTACCTTCAAATCAAAAAAGTAAAACTATAAAAACTATAAAAAAAAAACTGTATCAAACTAGCCTAATCTCCATGAAAAGGAAGAGAACTTAAACTTATTTTATCAAATGCAGTAAGCTTTAAACTTATTTCTCAAATCTAGCCATTTGTGTTTTGATCGCACAATTCCATTAAATGAAAATATATTAAGAAAAGGAAGACATCAGGCCAATCAAAGTAGGGGAATTAAACCACATACTTTCAATTGAAGTCTATATTACTTCAACTACCTCTCTTCTTATCCTTTGTAGTCGAACCCACCATGGCAGGACTACCATCTCCTTCTCAACTATTGCCCGTCATTACTTTTTCAAAACCAGTTTACCAAACATGGTCTCGGCGATTCAGAAAACCAGATCAAAAACTAGGAATCAATAAAGTGCAAAAGGCTAAATCTATTTTCTCTCTTTTCTTGTTGTGTTAGAAAAATGAGAGAAAAAGTAAATATGTATGTCTCAAATATAATGTATATATATATACTTTTTCCAATTACCTATAAATATTTTCCAAAGGTTATATTAATCTAAGGTACTACTGATACCCAATAATTTTCTAGCAAATGATTTATAAGTAAATTTTATTTGACTTTTTTTGACAAATTCAAAATTCAAACATAACATTAAAAAAATATACATCCAAGAAGCTTGTGAGGATTTCAATTTAAGATGTTTGGTTTTTTGACCCACTGCTTAAGTCTATTCACGTGCCCAGGCAAGTAATATTTGCAAAATCGTGGTGGTTGAATGAAGGAAGATGCAATTTCAACATGTTTTTGGGCTTAATGATGAGATATTAAGAGTAAGAGTCCTTAGACCATTTGTGTTTAAGAGAAGGGTTGCACCAAACGAGTGGGCTAGTAAGAGAAGGATTGATAGTGCCTGGACCACTAGGGCATACCAAACACTCCCTTGGACCACCTCATTGATGCCTCTTAAATCTGTGTTAGGATGGCTATAAGAAAAAATTGAAAAATTAAGCTTTTTTTTCCCTGTTGCTACTTATCATGTGGACCATACTACATAACTGTAAAGAGAACTACGAGTTGTTTATGTAAAAGGCATAGCCAATGATACTAGTACAAAGGCAACTACATGTGTGTACATTATGAGTAGATTACATTTATAGTGGCTGCTATATTCTTCCCTGTGACAGCTTTCCGGGGAAGAGTAGGCACTTCTTTGAACAAGCAAAAGGATATTTTAATATCTAAAAGATGGACAAGCATACAGGACCATGATAGTACAAATTAACTAACTACTACTAGTATTTAATTTTCACCTTTTTCTTTTTATTGGTTCGTGAAAAAATATTACAGGGAGAGTCAAAGTCTCAAAAGGAATAAGGAAAAGTAAAGTTCAAACTCCTGACCCTCATTAGAACTCTGATCAATTGGACCAGCCCTAGTTGCTTAATTTTTACTGTGATAACCATTGGAAGACTCACATGAAAATGGTAGGGGTCACGGCCTCCCTAACTTTAAAAAAAAAATTCTTCAAACCCTATATATTTTGGGATATTTATAATAAAATAGGTATCTTGGCCTCCTCTCAAAACCGAAGTAATTTTGTCTTTGCCTCTCAAAATGCAACTGATTACCTCGATCTTGTTTCCAATATTCTCCTAAAATTTTACTCCTTTTTACATTTTTCGTTTGGTCATGTACCTTTTAATAATTTGGATATATCGTCATGTTGCATTTATATTTTTCAGTTACTTTAACCTACGTGTGATTATTATTTATTTAGCAACTACTACTTCTTTCTAATTTGTTTTAATGCATATAAAAGTAATACTAAAATTAACAGTTCATTTCTTTTTGCAAAACAATAGTAATGACTACCTTAATGTATAAGTATTTTATGTTTTAACAACCTACTTCTATTATATATACGATTAACGTCAACTATAGTCAGTATTGAATATCTTTTAACATAAAAGTACTGTACATTTTTTTTATATAAAATATGATATTGAAGTAACATGTAAGGTGATTCTTGAAAAAAAAAAAAAACAGTGAGAACGTAATGTATTTATTTCTAAATACTACATTCATTAGGATTTTACTTTTTGAATATTTGGCGAGTTAATGCCTAAATCTAAGTGATAATAATCAGTAATTAGTACAATGACTACTAAATTTTCTTCTATTTTGCCTTCAAAAAATTTATGGGTTTGCCACTTGGCATGTCAATTGGGCGGGCGTGTGGCCCATCGGGCTTGGGCTTGGCTTTGTAGGCTCCTATCGAATTTCGAGCTGAATCGGGCTGGGGTTCCGGCTTGAGCCTTGGGCTTAGACTTCGGACTTGGGCTTTTGGACGGACTGGATTAGTTTTTTTTTTTATAATTTTTGGTTTTTAAGTTAGTATTTAATTTATAAATTAGTAATTAATAAGTAGTAATCACTAATGGTTAAAACTAAATTAGAGAATTAGTCAACTTATGAAAATCATACCAAAAAAATATAAATAATTAAAATTATAAAGTATTGATTAATTTAAACTTGTATAAACTATTGAATATATAAGACATACTTTTTTAATTAGTAATTGATAATCTATAATAATTTAACTAAATTAGAAACTGAGTCAAACTTTTAAAGATTATATAAAAATATATAAATAATTAAATAATTAAAATTATTAAGTATTAATTAATATAAATTTATATAAACTATAAATTATATAAAAATATACTATTACTTATAAATTTATAATTTATGCGAACTTTTGAAAAGACCTAAGGTTGAACTTTTTTAACGAACGAATGGGCGGGGATTGGGCCGGTTTAAACTATAAAACATAAGACTCAAGTTCACTTATAGAGAAGTTAAGCTTGGGCCGAACTTTGAGCCGATGAGATTGAACCAAGCTCGGGCAACCTATGAGCCTCGAGTAAAATTCACATCCATCCTTATTTAGTACTCTGATGAGTTGATGACAGTATCTGCTACCTTTTCTAAACACAATCAAACAAGAAAGGACAAAAGAAACAGCAAAGGATATAAAAGTAAGGAGGGTTAGTCAACAAAGACTGATATCTTATCTAAATCCGAGGGTTAAAAGTGCTTGAAAAGTGCCAGTCTCTAAGCAACTGTAAGTATCGAGTAAACAAAAAAAAAAAAAAAAAAAAAGTTTAGATTCGAGTTTTGCGATAGTGCTGCTTAGGGATCGGCAAAAACAACCCGACTGCTCGGTCTTTGGCCCATATTTATTGGAACGGGAAGGGACGAAGGTTTGAAGATAAAAATGTAATAAGTCATTTCAATTTAAACTCGTTCTATTTAAACATATATATTTATCTTTTATATTATATATTTTATTAAAATATAATTATTATAATTTTTTTGTTTTTATAATTTTATCCTTTACTTTATTTATGATGTATTTAAAAAAATACTAACATAGAAAAAACATGATGGGACAAGTGTGAAAAAAAGTTAAAGAGGGGGCAAGACGTGTATGGAAAGAGGTTGTCATTGCAGGATGAAAATGGAATAGAAGTTTATGACTTAAACTCATCCTGTTGCTATCTCTAGTGATGCTTATCAAATTTTATCATATGTAATTTATTAAATTAAAATCTTTTAAATTTTTAACAAATTCATATAGTTATTAGTTAATGTCGTAAAAATATTGAAATAACTAAACATTTGGTACTACTTGAACTTTTTTTCGTTCGGCGTTTTCTTCATTGAATGCTCATGACTTCCATGGGGTTCGTCTGTATATATCCATTTAAAAAACTCAGCCGAAAGCAACTTGCCTCCTCATTTCTAACCGAACACATAAAATTAATATGATCATGAGTTGCTAGTTGCTACGACACCAGGATTGATTATTGCTATACCCTCTGATCAAATAAATGTTGGAAAAGAACCAGTCCCACCCATAACTGGAACGTGGTACCCTTCGAGTCTATGACGTTGGCCAGAACCAGTCAGTTTCTTTTCATTTACCTTTGAATCTGCAACTACTCCCGCCAACATGTCTTTCTTTCAGACTTCAATGATTCGTGTTCCACAGGCTCCATACATTGCATGGCAAAAGGAAGAGGAGTCGGGCATGTTCAGTCAAGTGTTGTGTGCAAGATTTCCCTGGGATTGATAGCAATTTGTCATGTGACCCGAAACGGTGTGGCTAAGCTGTTAAAATAGGCTCATAGCACCGATTAGGCACGCGTAATGTGGGAACCATCGTGGTACCAAGTAAGCACCAGTAACGTCTCGGAACCAATAGCGCAAGTTTCAAACTCACGATTTATGAGTTTTCAAGCTTTTAAGGTGCTCAAAGTCCAAAATAGAATCGTCAAGCAATTAAAATTGGCTCATAGTACTGTGTAGGCATAAGTGACATCTGAAAAGCAATTGTACAAGCAAAAAGACAATTGTATTAAAACCGCCATAAGAGGGGTGCCGCCTCCTACATAGGATGTATGCAAAAACCATACCCCTCACTAAAGTTATGATCACCTATAAAATTGATTAAAGCAAAAAATGACTCACAAACCCACAAAAAAAATGAAAGTATTTAAAAAGAGAGATTAAAAAAAAAGTAAATAATAGGCAAAGATGGATATGTTTTAAAATAGTAGTAAATAATAGACAAGATCTGTGTATACACTTGAGTTGAGGGTAATTAGACAAAAATAGATCTGTTTTAGTGTACGGTTGATATAGTCCAGTTTCTGAAATTTCGTGGAGGCTGTTGGGGGGCTCATTGAGTGCTTTTACACGTCCATTGCTTCTGTTTTTTAATATTCCAGTTTTGTGCTATTCAAAGTATACGCACGTGGGTGGCTTGAATTGGATGCTTATTAATATTATTATATGTTTGCTGGAGTAAAATGTGATGTCTTTGCAATATATCACCAGGCCGACTTTTTACGTAATCAAAAGAATATTAAGCTTTTAGGTTTAGGGTTGCATCGAACTTAAAAGCTGGTTTATTTAAGTAATTTATGTCTTTTTATATTATATTTTTATTTTCTATGAAAAATCAAAAGCAATATTTATAAAACATAAAAATACAAAAATATTAATATTGGTTGAAAGAAGTTAGAAAAATGCTAGCTAGATAAACTGATTCAAACGATGCTATGTGATAGGTAGAACATGATAAATAATCCAAAAGAAAGTCAATTATTAACGGAATTTGCATTATTGATATTTTAATGCGTACACCTATAATTTCAGATAAGTCCACATCTTGCACAACTGCTTCATTTTTCAAATCTCAAAACCTCTTAACTAAGCCCCTAAAACCTGTCCCTATTCATCAACACTTTTGTCATCTGCCTTCTTCTCTCACAAACTTCAGTATTCTGTGCCTGCACTTCTATTTTATATTATAAGCCTATCACTGCTAGGTTTAAAAACAAGAAAATTCCTTATAGATTATGAGCCAGTTGCCCGCGGATGATAGGATGATGCTATTTTTATAAAAAATTTGTACTAAAATTCTCAACAAAATAATGTGACAGTAATTGTTTTATAACTAAAAATTATTACAGTGGGTATTTTATTTTGAAGTGAAATATTCACATTTAGACACATCATTTTATATAAAAATCTTGTATAAATTTCGTGTTTGTATAGCATTATCCAAAAAAAAATTCACAAGGGTCCACAAATGCAGAAGGGGTCGGCACTCATATTGTAGTTTTTTTTTTTATGCTTCAAAAAATACACTCATATTGTAGTTGAAATAATGCTACATACACTCCTATTGATCACTCCTCCAACTACTCCTGCTGAGTTGGCACGCACTGATAGACAGATCAATTCTTACACACACACTCTCTCTCTCTCTACTTATCAACATATGGCAATTTAACAAGAGTGGTTGAAGGAATGATCAGTAGAAGTAACCATAGCATGATTCAAATTTGGTGGGCTACTTGTCGCAGCGGCCCTAATTTAATAACATTTTGAATAGCTTATGGGGGTAAAATATTCCAGGTTTCTAGATGCTGGTAATTATCATGCTACTTGCTACTTGTTGCTTGTACATTAATGGTGTAGTTGGATACTTACTTTATTCTTCGAAGGAATGATTCTTTTTCAATGGTTTTGGATTAAGTGAGTTATTGCAATTCTAACAATACTGGAACTCCAATCAATAATTCTAATCCTGTGTTCTGTATATTCTGGCCCTCAGCGAGAGGTCTACCGGTTGACAATTGCAAAAAAGAATCATTTCTTTGAATTTAGGTACACATAAATAAATATTCAGTTTAAACTGATAAATAAGCTTAATTAGTACAATATATAAACTTGATGTTTAAATAAAAAGTGTATGCATAGTTATCATAATCGAACCGAATATTAAATCAGTAAAGCTCTATTACTGTATTTTTTTTAAACTAGCTAGATTAAAACACTATTATTGTATTTCAGTACCGATAAAGTTTTGGTTGCTGTAACATCTCCATGAGAGATAACAAATCTCTCTCTCTCTCTCTCTCTCTCTCTCTCTCTCTCTCTCTCTCTCACAAAGCAAAAAGAAAAATAAAAAAAAAATGCTATTCTTTCAAAATTTTTATATAGAATTTTATACTAGAATAATGTAACGATGACAGTTTTGTAATAAACAAGCATTTTGAAGGGTTCTTTACTTTAAAGTAAAATGCCTATAACTTAGCCACATTATTCTGATGATAAATTTTATATGAATTTTCTGGTTGTATAGCATTATTCAAATAAAAATATGATTTTCTATTAGACTGTGAAACATGCAAGTTTGTAGAGGCAAAAATGCCACGCTGAGGAAAATGTTTTCAACAAGGACTTATTTGTACGTAAGGTGCTCTCAAGCTTTTGCTAATGTGAGAAGTATTCTTGTGTCTCAGATTATAAATAGTCGTTAGTCTACTCTCATTGTCATATATCGGTTTATAGCTAATCTGATAATAAATAAAGTTTATATAAAAGGACTATTGAGACATGATTATTCTTCTGAACCCTAAAGTCGAAATGTTTAACAAAAAAGAATGGCGAGGATGTGACACCACGTGGTCCCTATCAATTTTCAGTTTAGACTGATAAATAAGCTTTGATTATTCCAGCATATGAGGTTGGGGTTTGGGTGAATATGCGTGAACTAATCTTAAGTGGATTACTTTGTCCCAATCTATTTGGCTATGTTTAAATTTTAAATTTGTTGAGAAAAATAAAAATAAGTGGAGAATAAATTTATTTATGTATATCCATTTTTATATAATTCACCAAATAAAAAGTAAATTTTTTGACAAACGTGTATATATATATTTCTTCTCATTTTCTAATCTAACCACATAAACAAAAACGAAAGAATTTATTTGCTTTCACTTTATCTTCAACGCTTCTCCAGTTCAAATAAAAGTAAATGATTATTTTTTGGTTAATGTCTTACATCTTCCAATATTATTTTTACCCCACATTGTATTCACCCCATGCATCCCGTTATGGCGTTATCCTATTATTTTTTGTTTTCACAATGTTAAGTAATCCCAACATTCAAAATGGGAAGAGATGTCTGGGTGCTGAAGCATGAAAAAGGGTCGCTTCGATGACCAAATCAGATTTTTTTGTGACAAGACGAAGGTGATTTCCAACCTGGGTGTTGGGACCCAAAACAGCCTCTACTCTGTATATTGTTTTATGTCCTTACTGCAATTGTCAATCATTACCCAATGCAAGTAAAGCAAGTGAAAATTTTATATCATGATTTAATGTGCCCTAGGCAATTCAGGTCTGAAGCATCTTCATGAAACCCATAAATTCATTTGTTGAAACACAAATGAAGCTATACATACTTCTAATTATCATGCTTACAACATTTTATGGTAGCAGCCATTTGTTATTGGATTACATGTTCTTAATTGTTTAACATTTGTTTGGTTACTTAGAATTGACTGAATACTTTTTCATAACAGATGCCAATACTTGTGCTTACTTTGTACAATTGCCAATTCCCTTAAATGCAATTTTTTTCTTTTCCATTTCCTTGCATGTTTTCTTTCTCTCTTTCTTTATTCCAAATTTCTTCTATCTATTGTTCGGTTTATACTGCTTGATTTTTGTAGTTCTACTTGTCTCACACTTCTTTGCTAAATATTTTGTTTCTTTGTTTGATAAATTTTCACAAATTGCTTTATTTTTATTTCGTGGACATTTTCTTGCTTGTTGATTGTCCTTTGTCTCTAGCTTTCTGGGAAATAATTCACAACTTTTGAATTGCAATGCTTGGGATTAAGTAAAGACGTATATCTGTATCTCGTAGTGTCCTATTAAGGGTAAGGTGTTCTCATGAGCCTGTGCCAAATATTATTGATACTTCCGTCAATGCGATAAGAGTTTTCATTTTCTTTTAAGACTTCTGAAAAGAAGTTTCTATAATATTTTCCCTTGCAGTTTAGAGTAATTTTATGTTTGACATTTATTGAGCAGCTTCACTACAAATTTTGCCTCCATAATCTATAATTCTCGGTCCGTAAGAGTTCTTTATCCTCCAGCAAAACGCCTGCTCAGGAGTATGTCTATAAAGATATATCCATCTATCTGTTATCATTAATTCTCCACATGAATAACTAGAGTGTTATCTGGATGCAAAATATTATATGAATGGAATATCCACAAGTTATCAAAATATTAAAAAATAACAATAATTCAAAATAATAAAAAAACACCATTTGATCTATAATTAAATTCCATTTAACATAAAATAAGATGAAAACAATTGTTTTTGTTTTTTTTTTTGTTTTTATCGGACCCTAAATTATTTCTTTTAAACTTGCAATAAATTTCATGTATATCTAAAAGATGGAGACTCAGTGGCTGACAGAGAGGGGCGGGTGGGAGCCACGGCCCCCTCAAAGTTTAAAAATTTTACTTTATACCTTATAAATTTTGAATATTCAGAATGCAATATAGTGTATTGGTCCTCCCAAAGTTTCAAATTTTGACTTCACCCTTATAGATTTTTGGATGTTTAGAATACAACATGGTCTATTGACACCCCTCAAGTTTTTAAATTTCAATTCATCCTTGTAGATTTTTGAAAATTTAAGATACTATATAGTGTATTGTTGCTTAAAAAATAAAAATTCTCAACACTCTTTTAACAAAAAATTTTTTTTTGGCCCCCCTTACCAAATTTCCGAGTCCGCCACTGTGGACGCATGTATCCTCCAAGCACCTGAGGTGTATTCAATCTTGAATTATGAAAATAATGGGGACACGTTTAGACACATATCAAAAAGTGTTCGACGAGCGTCGGTGTCCGACACGGCCTGACATGTTTTTAGAAGTGTTTGTATTTCATAGATTCTTTATTTGCCGAGGTCCATTGGTATCTGAATCACTATAGTATCAAAAGTTAAATTACTGAAACATGCATGTGATACGTCGAGTGGGCTGGTCTTATAGGACTCTTATGTGCAAGCCAGTTCTACTAGAGATTAATATTGTGCCTAAATATTCAATGCAATGGCTTTTCCTTCTTGAGAAATATGGGTGCCTGAAAAATATATACAAAAACAATATCTGACAATCAAACTAGAGATTAAGGCTACATTTGGTTATAGTTTTAGTTTTAGTTTTCTGTTTTTATTTTCTGAAGTTTGACAGAACCGTGTTTAGCAGATTGGTTCCAAAAATTGTTTCCGTCGAAATCTCGTTTGGTAAGTTAGTTTCGGAACTTGTTTTCAAAATTTTTTTTAGAAAACAGCCTAGTTTCGAGAACCATTAAAAAGGTATTTTTTGAGTTTCCAGAATCCTTTTTATATGAAAATGAAAACGATATGAAAACGATAGTGTTTTCAATGATCTAATTTTTTCGTTTCCGAGAATAAGAAAAACGAGATGTTCTCAAATTTTTTAGTTTCAAAAATACGAAAAACGAAAATGAAACCCGAATCGGAACCGGCCTCAAACAGGGCCTAATATTCTGTCTAAATATTCACCACCAAAGTGAGAAATCAAGTCACGGACTAACAGAATATCAAGCACAATATCATTACATTTTTTTTGTTTGGTGGGTACAATTGTGTCAGTATTCACCAAAGTGAAAATTTCAATCATGGGCCAATAGAAGATAGTTTTGTGCATCTAAGGCATATAGAAATTCGTTGTATGTATTTTCGTGGTTAGTAATGAAAGCATTTGTATCTATTCTCCTAAACTAGAACACCTAGACATTTATTCTTTCTTGAATGATGTGAAGAGGAATAGACGGTTTGGTTTGTTCTCACAAACATCAATAAGTTTTCTATTTCTATCCTATGTATTGTTGAATCTCATGTTTTGAGTTTGCTTATTATTCCAAACATTATTGCGTGATTTTCTACGAGTTGGTCCTAATTTTTTATTTTTGGTTTATAGAAAATAAATTCACCAGATTCAAAAAATAAAAAGCATCATATTTCTTATGGTTTAATGAAATACATTCGTAACAATGAATTGTGATATAAAGAGGGAAGAATTTAAAGATGAATTCAAAGAAGACAAATCTCTAAAAGATAGAGAGGATACATGGGAAAAAGTTGCTGAGGCAAAATTAGTTGATCTAAAGCAAAAATTGTCCATCACAAATGATATACAAGTTTATGTTGTTAAGTTCAAGAAGAATAATTTGCCTCACATTCACATATTAATTAGTTATCTCACCAATAAATCAAGTGATAGGCAAAGTTTGTCAAAAGGGCCTAGCACTCCCAGAGGTAAGTGTGGTCCTATTAAATAAATTATTTCAAAATTTTTGACACACTATCTCTTAAAATTAACATAATTAGTACTCTCAACAGATCATGATAGTCATATGAAAGACATACCAAAGTCAGATGTGTGGAAGGCAATAATAATACTTATGGAGTTTCTATATGGATAAAAAAGTTGAGGTACAAAGTTCATGTGTTTACAAGTGAACACTAAATAGTGCAACTCAAAAGATAAGCTCGTAGTTTTTTCTTTTCCCCCAACGCTTATGGGTGTTTGAGCTAGCTTATTTAAGTCTGTAATTTTGAGCAAGGCGTCTAAAACATAATCTCTCCTTATGGTACATAAACCCTTACCTACTATTGGAGTTCTATGAAACATCCAAATAAAATGTGCACCAACACTAATTTTTATAAAATTGTGACACGTAATATTTTATAATATCAACAATTTGAATTTGTAAAAAAATAAAGAGACTAGGTGCCACACACTACTTGTTAACTTATACTATCTCACCAATACTTATAAAGCGCTATTTCCTGTTGCTACTATTCAAGTGGACCAGTATATAAACATAAGGGAAACAAAAGTAGTTAAAAGGCATGGATATTCAATACGATACAAATAATATATAGGCAACTGCAGTTGTGTGCGCTATGACTAGATTTATATCGTCAGCTTTTCTTCCTTGGGAGAGACTTTCCAGGAGAGAGGAGGCACTCCTCTATAACAACCAAGGATATTCTAGTACCTATACAAACACACACACACAAACAAAGAAAAGACCCAAAAACAAAAAACAAAAAACAAGAGAGGAGGGGTGTGTGTGGCCATTTTCTTCGTTAAAGCTCACTTCATGGGTTTGTCTATATCCACTTTAATAACTCTGTTGAAAGCAGGTATTGTATATAACCATTTAAAAAACTCTTCAACTCTAACCTAACACATTTAAATGTTTGTTTTATACTGCATAAACCTAGTATTATGAGTAGCAACCATGATTGATTATTGCCAGCATCTACTCATAAGAAGTTGGAAAAGCACCAGTCCCACGCACCTTAATTTGCAACGTGTTGTAGAATTAGTTTTCTTTTCTTTCCTTCGAGTCTGTAACTCCTCCCATTTTGTCTGTCTCAGACCTCAAATGAGAGTTTTTTTTTTCTTTCCTCTGAATCTGTAACTACTCCCACTTTGTCTGTCTCAGACTTCAATGGTGCATGTACTAAGAGGGCTCCGGCTCCATGTCTTGCAAGTTGCATGTCCAACAAAGATTTGTGTATCAAACTGTGTTATTGTATCCTAATGTTGTTTTCGAACAAAGGCCCTGTCAAAATGATATTCTTAGTACGTTGGTGCCATTTTTTAACTTCTCACATATGGACTCAGGCAAATGGCGTACGAGTTATGAGGGTAGCACTAGCAGCAGACCAGGATTTTGGCTAAGGGAGCCCAAGAATTTTTTTTTTTTTTTTTTTGAAAGGAGGGTTAAGGAAATGTTTTTGATTTTTGGGAGGAGATCACTACAATATATAGTATTCTAAATATCCAAAAATTTAGAAGGATGAAAGAAAATTTAAAAATCTTAGATGAAAGAGGACAATATGCTATATTATATACTAAATAAATAACAAAAAATCTATAGGATATAAAGAAAATTTTCAAAACTTAATCGGAGAACAATGCATGTCTGCAGGGTTCCTAGTATAAAACAAAAACAGATTTGTTATTGTACATTTGGCCAAAGTCCAGTTTCTATTGTGTAGTGATGGATGACATTATGATGGATGACATCATCCAAAGAATATTCATGGAGGATGAAGAGAATTCGGCCAACAAGCAAGTTCGATCGACTTGATCGTTCTTCGGGACGAAGAAAATTCGGCCGACTCAATTCAAACCACTATAAATAGGGGTTAAAGGGTTAATTCAAGGTACAATTGAAAAATAGAGAAAAATGAAAAGAAAGAAGAAGAGAGAAAATAGAAGGAAGAGAGATATAGGTAAATTCTCAAATATTTTGTTATATTTTATTTAGTTATATACTGTCAACAAAATTTTAGGTGGTTCAAAAGATCAATCCCTAAATAATTTTTAAGAACTAATATGATAAATTTTTTATAGTTTTTGAAGAACTATTTACTCTAATTTGTGTTGAATTATTTTATTTGCTTGATATTCTTTTAGTTTTATAACACGTTATCAATACGAAACTTTCTTAATATAAATATACGTATACGTCTTATAACTTTTAATGTTTGATGAATTCTACGAAGTGTAAAATTTTTAAAAAGAAAAAGATTATTTCATTTTCATTTTGGTACAATTTCTATGTTTCAATTATTGTTCCTTTTATTATTTTATGTGGCTTGAATATATGTGCAGTCTTAATAATTTTGTCATGATTTAATCTTGTTATTTCGTATAATATAGCATTCTGAAAATGTCAAAGATTACAAAATTAAAATTCGCTATCCTTGATATTTCTGGCGATAATTACTTATAGTGGATTCTTGATGCTGAAATTCATCTGACTATGAAGGCACTTGGGCAAACAATAATAGAGAAAAATGACGTATCCCAGTATGATCGCGCTAAAACAATGATTTTCCTTCATCATCATCTTTATAAAGAATTGAAATCTGAGTACTTCACGGTAAAAGACCCATTGATATTATGAAAAAATTTAAAGGAGAAATACGAGCACCAGAAAACCGTAATCCTCCCAAGAGTCAGATCTGACTGGATGTACCTAAGATTGAAAGATTTTAAAACTGTGAATGAGTACAACTCCGCGTTATTTAAAATCAGTTTACGATTAAAGTTATGTGGAGAAATTATTACTGATGAAGACATGTTGAAAAAAAAACATTCTCCACATTTCATGCCACGAATGTGCTCCTATAGCAGTAATATTGAGAATGTAGATTAAGAAATATTCTCAATTAATATCATGCCTTCTTGTGGCTAAGCAAAATAATGAGTTGCTAATGAAAAATCATCAGTCCCGACGTATCGGTTCTGCACCATTCCTTGAAGTGAATGTAATCTCATTTGATGGTCAGGGACGTGGACGTGGCCGCAACGTGGCTGTGGCCATAGCTGGAATAGTTTTCAAGCTCTTGGGAATTATCGTAGAGGTAATACTTATCATATGAGGTTCAAGAATACCACATCACACCACCAGCGGTGGACTAACTCTAAAATAAAACAAGAAAAAGAAAAATGTTTAAACAATAAACCTCCTAAGAATTATGAAGATACTTGTTACAGATGTGGAATGAAAGGCATTGATCATGTACTTGTCATACACCCAAACATCTAAGAGATCTTTACCAAACCTCACTTAAAGATAAAGAAAAAAATGCAAAAATTCATTTTACAGATTTTGATGGTCCAGTTAATATTACTCATCTGGATGTCTCAAATTTCTTTAAATATGCTGATGGAAGAATAGACCATTTAATTGGTGATGAAAATGTCCACACTAATTAATGTTATTTTCTCGTTATTTAGTTTATTATCATCTCTTGTAATGTTTCCTTTACATATTTTTTCTTTCAATAAAATCTCTTGTTTTACATAAGCAATTTTAATATTTTGTATATAGATGTATGGATCGTACCAACGCGTTGATTATTTGTAAAATGAATGAGGAATGCATATGTCTGGTAGACAGTAGAACAACGCACATAATTCTTCGAGAGAAAATATGTCTCACACTTGACATTAATTAAAGCTAATGTCAATACAATATCTGGCACAACAAGATTAATTGAAGGCTTCGGAAAGGCCAATATAATATTGCCAAGAGGAACAAAATTATGTATTAATGATGAATTGTACTCTACTAAATCTACAAAAAATTTGATCAGTTTTAAAGATATATGTCGTAATGAATATCATATTGAGACGACGCATGAAGATAACGTAGAACAGCTCTACATTATTTCTTATATTTTAAAAAAGAAATATATATTAGAATAACTTATTGGTTTGTCTTCTGGCTTATATTATACTATTATAAAAGTTGAAGAATCACCTGTAGTGATGCACCAGAAGTGTTTTGACTTGAAGAATTTTATACTATGGCATGATCATTTGGGTCATCTAAGATCAACAATGATGCATCGAATTATTGAAACTCATATGGACATTCGCTAAAGAACCAGAAGATTCTTTTGTCAAATGATTATACATGTGCTGTCTGTTCACAAGGAAAATTAATTGTCTGACCATCTCCTTCAAAGGTAGTTCTTGAATCCCCATCATTTTTACAAAGAATTCAAAGGGATATTTGTGAGCCTATACATCCTCCACGTGAACCATTTCGTTATTTTATGGTTTTAATAGATGCATCCACACTGGTGGTCATATATCTGTTTACTTTCTACCCATGATATTGCTTTTGCTAGACTTCTTACTTAGATTATTCGATTATGGGCACAGTTTCCAGACTACCCGATCAAATTGATACGACTAGATAATGCTGGAGAATTTACATCTCAAGCTTTTAATGATTATTGCATGTCAATATGAATTAATGTTGAACACTCAATTGCTCAAACATATACACAAAATGATCTTACTGAATCTTTTATAAAACGACTTCAGTTTATTGCTCGACCTTTACTTATGAAAATAAAATTACTTGTTTCTACTTAGGGACATGCCATATTGCATGCTGCATCATTAATTCGTGTCCGACTAACTGCTTATCATCAGTACTCACCATTACAACTTGTCATTGGTCAACAACCAAATATTTCTCACTTACGAGTTTTTGGTTTGTGCTATGTATATTTCAATTTCACCCCCACAACGTACTAAAATGGGTCCACAGTGTTGACTTAGAATTTATGTTGGTTTTGATTCTCCATCTATTATTAGATATTTAGAACCCTTAACAGGTGATATGTTCAATGCACATTTTGCGAATTGTCATTTTGATAAGTCAGTCTTCCTACAATTAAGGGGAGAAAAGGCGCAATTAGAAAAATAATGAGAGATCAGTTGGAATATTTCAACGCTGTCTCATATTGCTCCTTGAATAAGTTAATGTAAATCAGAAATTCAAAGAATCATTCATTTACAGGCAATTACAAATCAATTGCTTGATGTGTTCACCGACGCAAAGGAAGTAACAAAATCACATATACCAGCTGCTAATACTACAACAAGTATTGATGTCTCTGTAGGACGATCTATTAATACAGCAGCAAATGAATCTAAAACACACTTGAAGCGTAGGAGGCTTGTTAGTGCAAAAGACATTGTTCTAAAAAAAAAAAAAAAGACACAAGAAAAAATGTATATGCAAGTTGGTACTCCTGAAGAGAACACAATATCTAAACTTTCTAAAGAAAGGATCCTTAAAGAAGAATTCCCAGAAGAGAAACCTCTTGAAGAGATATCACCTGTAAATGAAATGGTACCTAAAAATAATGAGATCTTAATAAATTATATGCATATAGGAGAAAACTAGAATAGAAATAATATAGCTGTCGATAACATATTTTCATTCAAAGTGGCTTTTGATATTACTAGAAGTAATGAAAAGACTGAACTACAGACAGTCGACGAATGTTGACGTGGAATTGCTTGGTCAAAATGGAAAGAAGCTATCGAGGCAAAATTACACTCATTAGCACAACGTTAAGGATTTGGACCTGTAGTCCACACAATTGAAGATGTAAAACCCGTTGGATATAAATGGGTATTTGTAAAAAAACGAAATGAAAAAAATGAAATAGTACGATATAAAGCCCGACTCGTAGCACAAGATTTCTCGCAGAGATCTGGTGTTGGCTATGATGAGACTTACTCTCTTGTAATGCATGCAACTACATTCAGATTCTTGATTAGTTAACAGTCTCAACAGGATTAGATATGCGTCCAATAGATGTAGTAACCGCTTACTTATATGGAGAATTGGATAATGATATATATATATATATATATATCTATGAGAATCCCTGAAGGATTTAAAATGGCTGAAGCAAATATTTCAAAATCACGAAATTTGTGTTCAAAATCAAGCTTCAAAAATCTTCATATGGGTTAAAGCAATCCGGTCGCATGTGGTACAATCGTCTAAGTAAATATCTCCTGAAAGAAAGATAAGTAAACAATATAATTTGTCCATGTGTTTTCATTAAGCAATCAGAATCCAAGTTTGTTGTCATTGCGGTCTATGTTGATGATTTAAATCTTATTAGAACTCTTGAAGAGATTACTAAAACTGTTAATTATTTAAAGGAGGAGTTTGAAATGAAAAATTTTTGAAGAACAAAGTGTTGTCTTAGATTACAAATTGAGCACTTATCAAATGGAATTCTTATCCATCAATCAGCCTACGCTAAAAAGATTTTGAAACAATTTTACATGGACAAAACTCATCCATTAAGTTCTCTAATGGTTGTTCGTTCACTAGATGCACAAAAAGATCATTTCCGTCCTCAAGAAGATAATGAAGAATTTCTTGGTCCTGAAGTACCATATCTTAGTGCAATCAGTACTCTTATATATCTTGCAAATTGTAAAAGACCTGATATAGCATTCTCTGTCAATTTAGTGACAAGATATAGTTCTGCATCAACATAAAGACATTGGAAATAAATTAAGCATGTATTGCGTTATCTACAAAGGACAACTGATATGGGCTTATTCTATTTAAAGGAGCCATAATAAGAATTAATTGGTTATGCAGATGCCGGCTATCTTTCTGATCCACATAAAACTCGGTCTCAAACTGAATATGTGTTTACTTATGGTAACACTGCTATGGGAGTGTTTGGCATGATAGCTTATAAGCTATTAGCTATAAGCTACTTTAAAAATATAACCTCTAAAAATAGCTTTTCTTGAAAAACGTTATTAGATATAAGCTGCTTTTTTAAGCTACTCACCTAAACACATTTCAAAAAATTCATAAGCATAAGCCATAAGCTACTAAATAAGTTATGTCCAAACACCCTCTATATCCTGGTGATCTGTGAAGCAAACATTGACTACAACTCCTTTAAATCATTTTGAGATAATTGCAATTCATGAAGAAAGTCGAGAGTCTATCTGGCTGAGATCTATGATTCAATATATACAGGAAAGCTGCAGATTATCTACAGTCAAAGATACCTCGACAATATTATACGAGGATAATACAGCTTGCACTGCACAGATTAAGGGAGACTACATCAAAGGTGACAGAACAAAGCATATTTCTCCAAAATTCTTTCATACACATGAAATCCAAAAGAATGGTGATATTGATATCTAGCAAATACATTCAAATGATAATTTGGCAAACTTATTTACTAAAGTACTACTAACTGCAACATTTGAGAAACTCATGGATGGTATTGGTATGCGCCGTCTCAGAAATCTTTCTTGAAGCAAACAAGTTTTTATCAAACAGATAGAGTTAAGCATTGTACTCATTTTTCTTCGCTAAAATTTTTTTCAGCAGAATTTTTCCTAGCAAGATTTTAATGAGGCAGTTTTAACATACCAAAAAATATATCTATTATGCTATATTGTGGTCATCTAAAGGGGAGTATTATTTAATGGTGGATGACATCATGATGGATGCCATCATCCAAAGAACATTCATGAAGAATGAAGAGAATTCAGCCAACTTGCTTATGCTTCGGGATGAAGCACGTTCCACCGACTTGATCGTTCTTCGAGACGAAGAAAATTCAGCTGACTCAATTCGAATCACTATAAATAGGGGTTCAGGGGTTAGTTTAAGATACAATTGAAAAATAGAAAGAAAGAAATAGAGAGAAAATAGAAGGAAGAGAGGTATAGGTAAATCCTCAAACATCTTGTTATATTTTATTTAGTTCTGTATTATCAATAAAGTTTTAGTGGTCTAGAAGATCAATTCCTAAATGTTTCTAAAGAGCTAAAATGATAAATTTTTGATAGTTCTTAAAGAACTATTCACTATAATTTATGTTAAGTTATTTTATTTGTTTTATATTCTTCTAATGTTATGACAGTTTTTAAAATTTCATGAAGGTTGTTGGGGAGCCACCTTCAATACTTTCACACCTCCACCATCTCTGCTTCTGAAAATTCAGATGTGGGCGGCTTGAACTGGATGATCAATGTGTCATCAGGCAAGTAATCAAAAGTACCTTAAGCTGCTTAGATGTGGTTTAGTTTTAACTTCTTTTCTTTTCTTTCTTCTTTGTAAGTAAAAATTGAGTGATGCTATGCTAACAAAATTTTAGTATATAATGATGTGCGTTGGTGCAAAAATTTTGTAGAGGCAAAGGAAAATGAGCAGCAACCATCACTTTGTACTGGGCAAATCACCTTCAGGATGGAGCATCAAGACGTAAACTATTAATAACAGAAATCTTTAATGCTTTAGATGAGAAAGAGAAGTGGCAGTTTTATGGCATAAAAGCACACATGACCTTAGTGCAACGCATCCGATCATTGCTGTAAAATAATACATAAAAGTGATAAAATTTATTAATGCCATACAAGTCTTCTCATTTTCTAATATAAGATCCATTGAATAAGAGAATAATGGCTTTTTTCAAACTAGTCAAAAACCATTTTGAAAACTCCCAGGACTCCTATATATAATACTAGATATATATATATATATATATATAATTTTTTTTAACCCTTTTAAAGCAAAACACTCACTCTTATGTTTTATATATAATTTAAAAAAACACCAATGGCCCATCATTTTAAAATTTTAGTGCTTTGTGATAGGAGAACGAGGAACACGACAAATAAGTCTTGTGTTTTTCTTCAAATTAAAGATCATATATTTTCTTTCCTTTTTCAAAAAAATAAAATTTCGAGGCTGTTATAGAGTGGAACATGATAAAAATAAAATAAAAATAAAAAAGTCCCCTTGTTTTTCTTCAATTATGGATGACATGATGTATTACAATTAGAATGATGAGGTAATTCTGAGTGTGGTTTTATTTTGCACAACATGTATTACTAAAGTTTATTCACAGGATATGTTGTAATTAAATAGCAATCAGCAGCAGAGAAATCAACAAATGCACACTCATTGTGTGGTAGGAAAAGTAAAATATTTGAATCACCGACCCTTTTATTTTCCTTCGTTTTTTCTTTGAATTTCAAACAAGGAAAAATTAATTTTTTTTTATTATCTTTGCTAAACATAACAAATGATTGAGACCACTTTCCTACCATTTTTGTCTCAGTTTTTCTCCCTTTCTTCCTCTCTTCCTTCCAGAAGTTACAAATTAGAATTGTAGTCTTCTATAACTTGTAGGATGGAGTTCTCAAACTTGAAAATCTTTCAAAACTAACTTCCTTTTTTGTAAGGAAACAAATTAGCTAGACTTCCTATACTTTCTAATACTTGGGACTCACAAGTCAGATACTCACAAAAATTCATGTAAACTCATTACATATTCCAGGCAGCTGGGGTAGATAGTAAACTCATGTAACTTCCAACCCAAAATTCATAAGTAATATCATATTTGAATAAAAGCATATCATAATTTCTACGATTCCAATTCCCGTTTAGCCCTGATACCATGTTGTTTGGACTATCACTCACGTTAGACAACTCGGAATTCAATTATATTTTTTGGGTAAGAATCTGGACACAAAAAACAATATATAAAAAAATGCATGAGAAGCCCGTCAAATCGACACCAAGATTGCCAAAATACCGAAGCACAAGACCTAATTTTGTCAGTCATGATCCTATCAAAACCTACATAAAATGATTCTGTAAAGTCTAAATCACAAGTACATTTGTTCTAAGAATATTAAAGCCTTCAATCATTTCATAGGTCGAACAATCATTTCATAGGTCGAATCCTTGTTCTAATCGGTCTATAATTTCTCTCTCTCATTTCATAGGTCGAATCCTTGTTCTAATCGGTCTATAATCTCTCTCTCTCTCTCTCTCTCTCTCTCTCTCTCCATGTCTGAAAGCTTAAGGCTTACATAAATAATGTCTATGATGGGTTATCCGGTAGATGCCCTTTCTATATGTCTAATTTATCACTAAGTTCTCCTACCGCCTGTTTTTTGGGGCACGGGTATTACAATAATGTACATATTGTCGCACCCAATATCTTCTTGTTCTAACTAACAAATATGCATCTTTGAATAGTTAAGTATGTGATTAGATAAAACTCTGTAACTCGTGCCTTTGTTGTCTTCTATTTTGCTGATCGAGCAACTTAATTATTGACTCTTGAATATAGGTGACCCAATGTCAACCCGAGAAAATATTATGCAATAATGATACCATGTTATTTTGCCAAATAATATCACAAGGCAATCAAATCACAACAAATGAACATGGTAGAATTCTAATTGCCGTAACATGACTTTAGTTAGGGCAGAGCTTCCTTTCACACTTTAATATCCAAAATTTTGGAGACCTATTAGTTTTATTTAAGGTAACGTAAAATTATGAATTTAATATAATAACAGCAACTTGTTAAATCTTATTTAATAACAGTAGTAACATAAGAGGACCAGAGGATTCTTAATGTTAAGATTTAGAGTTTGCGGAGAGCCGAATCCCTTCAGTTTGTGCTTAGTTGGATGAAAGGATAAAAACCAGTGTACTTGACATGTGCCAGGACATTTCAAGCACAATTGATACGAAGCATTGCCATAATTTTTTTTTATTGGTTTTTGCTACTGGGTGTTCAGGCCTTAGCCGATTACTCCCTCAAGCTCATGTAGGGTCATCGGCTACATAAATCATGTAAACTTTATACATTGCATGAATAATGACTAATCACAAAGGGCGTGAAGAGGGATTGAACTTGAGACCTCATGCTTAGCATGAAGATAAGCCGACCACTAGGCTACCCTTGCGATTGACGTGTTCCCATAGTAGATCATGATGATGCAGTTAATTTGTACATCCTTCCCGACCTCGGGTGCAAACTGTTGGAGTGATGAATCCTCTTGCTTGGGACACCAGTGTGATGCCTATCAAAGACACTCCGATGTCAAAGTTAGGCTAGAGATAAACGGGCAGAGTAACAATGTTCAAGGGTTGGTGTATCTTGTATCTCTATTGGAGATGATGATTGCCCTCTTTATAGAGATGTTGGTCGGGAGTGTGGCTTGAATTGTGGGCACCTTAATGGGAGAGATGATCGTGCCCCCAGATTGGGCATCAGGGGTCGTGGGGGGTGTGCCACGCCTTCATGTTAGGCCTCGTAAGCCATGCCCCCAATGAGGGACGAAACCGCTTCCATCATGGGATTGTGGAGGTCGACTATCAGGTGAGAATTTCGGAGTACATGCCTTAGTGGCGGTGCCTGGTACGCTACCGGTGCTCTGTCCTTGAGGGTTTGTCGGTAGGCCTGGTCAGGGAGTTTGAGGACGCAGGTTGGGATCACAACTTGGGCTTGCCTGGTCTGTCCGTTGGGAGCAGACCAGCTAGCCTTATTATATTATTTAACTTGCATGGTCTGCCCATTGGGAGCAGACGGGCCAGACTTGTATTATCAGATGCCCCTAATTCCTTTGGTAGCCCGGGTTGGCCGGTGAAAATTTCGAAGAGCCGCGGGGCACCGCCCTTGGGGCGCATTTATGGCGCCATAAACCGTCATGATTACTACCCCTGCTGAATCGACGCAACCCTTGTGCTTCCGCCATGTGGCATTGTGGGGTTAGGTCCCGTACATCAATTGGACGTTACCATTGCCGACCATCCGATCTAAGAGTCTGATGGTCGTGGTTGAGGCCGGAGTTGGGTCGCCCTCTGCCCCAGAATGTAGGTATGAGGTAAGGCACTTTGCCTCTATTCTAGATGGGGCAAAAGTGAGAAAGCTCTGGTTTGCCTATCAATTCCCAGCCTCCATGAGTTATAGAGTGCCTAGGAGCGAGGACAGAGCGTGCTTCTCTCGTCCTGGTGAGATCGCAGTGTACGAGAGTGCACTGACCGGGGGGCTGAGGTTTCCCATTGCCCCTCCTATTAGGGGAGTCTTGAGTAGGGCCATGCTAGCTCCTGGGCTACTCATGCCTAACTCATGGTGCATATTGGTAGGCTGTGTAGCCTTGTGGCAGGCTACTACTAAAAATGAGGAAATCTTGACCCCCGAAGACTTCTTTTTCTGCTACAAAATAACCGAGAGCTCGAGCTCAGGCTAGTATTACTTCTCAGCTCGGGACGGTCAACCAGCTCTGATAACCAATCTCCCAGTCTCCCACAAACGCTGGAAGAAAAAGTATTTCTTTGTGTATGGCAAGGGCATGGAGATTGCCCACTGGGAGGATGTGACTGACCAGACCCCTTGCATACCTAGACAATAGGGCGGACCAGGTAGGAAGGGTAAGCGCCTTTCGTACTTTTATGCCTGACCCCTTTAAGGTAGTGGTCTGACCATCATCCATTTTTCTTTTACTCAGCACGCCTTCCTGTGCTAGAGGACGAGTTGAGGGAAGGCTGGTTAATGTGAGGGAGCACCCAGTTAAGAACTGGGCGCTCGTTGTAGCTGGTGAGAGTTTGGCGGCCTACCTCTTAGGTCCAGACCCTTCCATCGAAGCCCTTCGAGCTGAGAGGAGTGAGTCTGGTATATCTGTTGCAGCTGCTTTCTAATGCGAGTGCATTGATTCCTGCTTTGTGTGCTTTGCAGTATAGGAATCGAGCATGGGCTTCAATAAGAGGAGCATAGGGTCCTCTGCCAAGAAAAAATTTGAAGAAATGGAGAGGATAAAGGCCACTGGAGAAAGATCTAGCGAGTGCCATCAACCTAGCTTTGGGGGCAAGACCGTTGAGCAATCCCCTAACAAGGGTCCTGCGGTGGTTGGCCCCCCCACGGTAGCTAAGGCTTCATCTGTTGCCCAGGCACCTGGTCAGTCTTCTAGGTTTGGCACTGGAATGCCTCCGCCTGCTGCAGAAACACCTACGGGCCCTTCACCTCCAACTGAGGAGGGCAAGCCCTTCATTGTGGAAGATGTCCAAGCTGCTTGGAAGAGGATGAAGCAATTCATCAGTATGGAGGATGTGGGCCCCTTCGCCAACTGGAACAACACCCAACTTACAAAGAGTATGAATCATGATGTTGTCAAGGTGATGATTCCAGTTAACTTTTGTTTTTCATCTAACTATTTTTGTTTATTGATACTGATTAGCCCATCCTTTTGCAGTTGCATATGAAAGTTCTTTACCTGTCTACCTGCTTGAAGGCAAAGACGAGCGAGAGTTCCAAGAAAGGCCAAGTCATTGAGACCTTGACCGAGACTATCAGCACCTTGGAAAAGAAGGTTTAGGATGCTAAGGAGTCCAAGGCAGTCGCTGAGGCAGAGAAGACTGTCGTGCTGGACGAATCAACTGACCTCAAGAAAAAGGTCGAGACTCTGACTTTTGATGCTCAGGCCTTTGAGGCAATCAAGGACTCCTTGACTCTGAGGGTAGCTAAGCTGGAGGGGCAGCTAAAGAATGCTCGGGATGGTGTTGTGGGGGAGTTTAAAGCTTGGGCAACCTTCCAAGACGAACTCAGTGAGGCTTATATGGAAGATTTCGTCGATGCTAAGGTTACAACAAAGAAGTTTTTCCTAGACTTGGATTACTCTACCTTGAAGCCGTCTAATGACACTACCTCCCAGGCGCTCTGTGTGGACGACTAGACCTCTGGAGCAGAAGAGGGGGATGAAGCCCAATCCTGATCTTATCAAGAGATCCAAAACCCTTGTAGAGATTTTTTTTTTTTTTTTGTGACTGCCTTTGTAACGGTCTTGGATCAATGAAAAATTTCGTTCACCAATTCTCCCTGTTCTTGCGTCTGAATGCTTTGTCATGAGTAGTTTGCATGAATTCTTTGACTAGTCCTAAGGGACTTCAGTCATTCTAGTCAGCCGAATGAACTGACCATGGTGTTAAGTCAGTTTAAGACCCTTAGTCTGGTAAGTCTTGGGGACTGACCAGTTGAGCTTAATTGCTTTGTGGCCTTTCGGCTTGTTTAGTTTGTCGTTGGGATTGACCAAATGGGCTTAGTAGCCTTGTGGCCTTTCAGCTGATCTGGTCAGTCTTGGGGACTAACCAGTTGGGCTTTGTAGCCTTGTGGCCTTTCGACTTGTCTGGTCAGTCTTGGGAACTGACCAGTTGGGCTTAATTGCCTTGTGGCCTTTCAGCTTGTTTAGTCAGTCGTTGGGAGTGACCAAATGGCTTAGCAGCCTTCTGGCCTTTCGACTGGTCTGGTCAGTCTCGGGGACTGACCAATTGGGCTTTATAGCCTTGTGGCCTTTCGGCGGATCTAGTCAGTCTTGGGGACTGACCAGTTGGGCTTAATTGCTTTGTGGCCTTTCGGTTGGTCTGGTAAGTCTTGGGATTGACCAGTTGAGCTTAATTGCCTTGTGGTTCATGAGTCACGCGAGTAGACGACCATTTTGGGGCTTGAAGTGCAAAGATTTCATTAAAGAATGCTGGTTACATCAAACATAGTACTTTCTCAGGTGCTCAGCATGCCAAGGGTTGGGGAGGTCTTTGCCGTCGATTCTGGTTAGCTAGTAGGTCCCTTTTTTAGAGAACCCCTTAACTGTGTATGGCCCTTCCCAATTCAGCCCGAGTTTGCCATCACTGAGCTTCCTGGTAGACTGATTGACTCTCTTGAGAACTAGATCTCCTGCTTTAAACGCCCTAGGTTTCACTCTAGCGTCATGATATCTGCGCACCTTTTGTTGATAGGCAGCTACTTCCATGGTTGCTTGCATCCTTCTCCCTTTAAGTAGGTCTAGGCTCACCTCTAGGGCTTCGTTGTTGGCCTCCGGCTCAAAATGTTCGACCCTGGGGTTGTGCAAACCTACCTCTACTGGGATGACTGCTTCGGACCCGAAAGTTAGGGAGAAAGGGGTGTGCCCTGTTGCGACCTTTTCTGTCGTTCGGTAAGCCCACAAAATATTGGGAAGCTCTTCAGCCCTTCGCCTTCTCCAGCTTTGCCTTGATATTGTTGAATAGGGTTCGGTTGGTGACTTCGACCTGGCCGTTGGCTTGGGGATGCTCTGGAGAAGAGAAACGATGGCTGATCTGGAGGTCTGAGCACATTTGACCGAACTAACAACTCTTAAACTATTTCCCATTATCTGTGATGATTACCTTGGGGATACCGAACCTACATATGATGTTCTTCTATAGGAAATTCTTCATTTTTTGCTCAGTGATGGTGGCGACTGCTTCAGCTTCGGCCCACTTTGTGAAGTAGTCTACAGCCACCACAGCTAACTTGGTATGACCTTTTCCTAAAGGCAGAGCCTCCACTAGGTCAATTCCCCATTAGGCAAAAGGCCAGGGACTCTGGATGGGCGTCAGTTCCTGGGGCGGTTGTCTTGGGATATTGGAAAATCTTTGGCACTTGTCATATTTTCTTACAAAGTCTTGGGCATCCTTCTCTATTGTGGGCCAGTAGTAGGCTACTCTAAGTATCTTCTTAGCCAAAGCTCTCCCTCCTGAGTGGTTATCGCAGACCCCTTCATGCACCTCTCTCATGATATAATTAGCATCTGTTTTTCCTGCACACCTTAGTCAGGGCATGGTGTGTCCCTTTTTATACAGAATGCTGTTTATGAGGGCGTACCTGCTGGCTCTATACTGGATCCTTCTTGCCTCAACTTTGTTCACTAGTAAGGACCCTCGCTCCAAGTAGTTTCTGATTGGTGTTGCCCACTCCACTTCTTGTTCTACTTGTAGTATTTTTGGGTTCTGAATGCTTGGCGAATCCAACACTTCCATGGGTACTCTAGGGTCATCCTCCTGAGATAAGGTTATTCTGGCCAGTCGATCTGCCTCCTTGTTCTGTAGTCTTGGTACTCTTTCTAGTAGTATTTTGGAGAATTTTCTTACTAGGTTTTTGGCCATCTCGTAATACTCTTGAATCTTTTCTCCTCAGGCCTCATATTCATTGTAGACCTATTTTACCACAAGTTGAGAGTCGCTCCGAACCATGACGTGCTCTGCCCCCATTCGCCAAGCCATTTTGAGGCCAGCGATCAAGGCTTCGTATTCAGCCTTATTATTGGACATGGAGAATTTGAACTTGACAGCATATTCGAGTTTGTGCCCTTCAAGTGTGACAAGGATGACCCCGACCCCACTTGCTCTGTCCATGAAGGAGCCGTCTACATTGAGCACCCACTAGGGCTCTAGGGAGTTGTCACCGAGGTGGGTTGTTGGGTGGGTGAATTCAGCAATAAAGTCTACTATAGCCTGCCCTTTAATCGCCAGTCTTGGTTTGTATTGAATGTCGAATTGGCTGAGTTCTATAGACCATTTGACAAGTCTTCCCGAGGTCTCCGGCTTGTGAAGGATCTTCTTCAATAGCTGGTTTGTCAGGACAACTACACTCTGGGTCTGGAAGTATGGCGTTAACCTCCGTGCTGAAGTTACGAGGGCGAGGGCTAGCAGCTCCATTTTGGGGTATCGCTCATCGGCGCCCTTCAGGGCCCTACTTGTGTAATAGACAGGTTTTTGGATTCCTTCCTCTTGCCTGACCAAGGCTGAGCTCACTGCTGTGTTTAACACGGCGAGGTAAAGATAGAGTTCCTCACCTTTCACGGTTCGGCTCAGCAGCGGTACTGAACTAAGATATCCTTTGAGCTGCTGGAAAGCCTGTTCACATTCGGGGGTCCACTCAAAAGCTTTACGCAGAATTTTAAAGAAAGGAAGACACTTAGCTGTTGATCTGGAGATGAATCTATTTAGCGTTGTTACTCTGCCAGCCAGTCTTTGAACTTCCTTGGTGGACGTTGGGGACCGCATGTCTAGTACTGCCCTGACTTTTTTGGGGTTAGCCTCTATCCCTCGGTTGGAGACCATGAACCCCAAGAATTTGCCAGATGCTACTCTAAATGCACATTTGGCAGGGTT
The DNA here is from genome assembly GCA_033060915.1 of Euryodendron excelsum. Lineage (NCBI taxonomy): Eukaryota > Viridiplantae > Streptophyta > Magnoliopsida > Ericales > Pentaphylacaceae > Euryodendron > Euryodendron excelsum. Next base: position 12,169,041 of record CM065389.1, on the reverse strand, counting down.
CAACTTCATCTTATAGGTTCGTAGGTTCTTGAACGACTCTTCCAGATCTATCAGGTGGTTGGTGGCTTGCTTGCTTTTTATCAGCATGTCATCTACGTAGACTTCCATGTTTCTTCCAATCTGATTGTTGAACATGCGGTTAACAAGCCTTTGGTAGGTTGCTCTAGCATTCTTGAGGCCGAAAGGCATTACTTTGTAGCAGTACAGACCTTTGTCTGTCACAAATGCCGTATGCTCTTGGTCACGCTCTGCCATCTTTATCTGGTTGTGACCTGAGAAAGCATCCATGAAGGTTAGCATCTCATATCCTACCGTTGAGTCCACCAGTTGATCTATTATAGGTAATGGGAAGCTATCCTTCGGACATGCCCTGTTAAGGTCAGTGAAGTCTACGCACATCCTCCATTTCCTGTTCGCCTTTTTAACCATCACCATATTGGATAGCCAAGCGGGGTACTGAGCCTCCTTTATGAAGCCAGCTCCTGTTAATTTCTCAACTTCATCGGCTACTGCCTCGTTGCACTCTGGGGCAAAGGTCCTCCTTTTCTGCCTGAGCGGTTTTACCGTTGGGTCTATGTTTAGATGATAGGCAATAACCCGGGTATCGATGCCTGGCATATCCTCATGAGACCAGACAAAAATATCGGTGTTTTGCTTGAGGAAGGACTTCAATCCCTCCTTGAATTCCTCGGGGGCTGTCGTTCCGATTTTTACTATCCTGGTCTGGTCTTGCCCTTCTACCACTAGCTTCTCAAGTTCTTCTACCGGTTCTCCCCTCCTGATCTCCTCCTCGTCTCGAACCTCTAGCTCCTCAATCAGCATGGCCTCCTTGGTCACTCCTCGGAGGGATGCCATATAACATTCTCTAGCGGTCTGTTGGTTACCCCTGACCTCCCAAACTCCTTGGGGTGTGGGAAACTTAACCTTCAAGTGGTACGTGGAGGGTATAGCTTTGAACTCGTTAAGGGCTGTTCTGCCCAAAATGATGCTGTAGGCTGAAGGGCAACCCACTACTAAAAATGTCACCATCTTAGTAGCTTGCTGGGGTGCAGTCCCTAGCGTTATTGGTAGGGCTATAGAGCCCAAGGGTGTAACTTTGTCGCCAATGAAGCCGACCAGTGGGGAATTGACTGGTTGTAACTTTTCCCTGCTGACTTTCAACAGCTTGAAGGCCTTCAGGAAGAGAATGTCTGCTGAGCTGCCACTGTCCATAAGGACCCTTTGGATCAAAAAGTTGGATACTACTGTTGATATAACCAAGGGGTCGTCGTGAGGTTGACATATAGACTCAGCCTCTTCATCAGTGAATGTGATGGGGTCATGCTCTGCCCTAGACTTTTTGGCTGACCGATCTATGGACATAACTTCTCTCTGGCTCCGGGCCTCCCTGGCATGCCTTTTCCTTGCAGACAAGGACTCCCCCTCACCTGTGAACCCTCTAGAGATTACCCTTATTTCTCCCATGGGTTGTTGATTTTGCCTTTCCCTTTCAGGACTTCTTCGTTCTGCTTGCCTTGGGGGCTGGTCCCGCCTCTCATCGCGTATGCCCCCTGCTATGTATCTACCTAGCCTCCCTTATTTGATTAGGTTCTCGACCTGCTGCTTGAGGTCGTAGCAGTCCTCCGTATCGTGATCGTGGTCTTGGTGGAATCGGCACCACTTGTTGGTTGGCCTCTTCTCTTTGGGGGGGGGGGGGGGGGGACCTCATCCATCTGGCCATTTCAGCGCTGGATCCCCCTTTATCTTGTAAAGCACTTGGTCCAGTGGAGTATTTAGTGGGGCGAAATGCTAGTTGTATCTGGCCAGCTTAGGCCTATCACCCTCTGCTCTGTGCTTCTGCTCAGCCGTCCATTTCTTATTTAGTGGTGCTCTCCGGGTCTTCCCTGACCTTGAGAGTGTCCTCTGCGTTCATGTATTTTTACGCTCGAAGCATTAGCGTAGCCATGGTTTTAGGTGCCTCCTTGGCCAGGGAAAACAGGAACTTAGGGGTTCTGACGCCTGCAATGAAGGCCACTACTACCACCTTCTGATCCAGGTCATCCACATACAGAGTCTCCTAGTTGAAGCGAGTAACAAACTCGCGTAGGGTTTCCTTCTCGCTCTGCTTAGTGTTGAATAAGGAAGTGGAAGGCCTCGTCTACCTCTGCCCTCCGATATAGTGGCTGACGAATAACCTACTCAAGTCTACGAACTTGCCGATCGTCCCAGGGGAAAGCCTGTGGAACCAAGTTCGGGCTGAGCCTTTAAGGGTGGTAGGAAATGCCTTGCAAATAATCTCATCAAGAACCGCCTGGAGGTCCATCAGGGCCTTATACGTCTCAAGGTGGTCTAGGGGATCCTTTGTGCCATCAAAGGACTGCAACGTGGACATCTTGAACTTCAAGGGTAATGGCATCCTCATTACTGTTGGTGTGAAAGGTGTGTCTGTCCTGTTTACCAGCTCTTCTACCGTGCTGGGGCCTTTCTCTTTCACCGCCGCAATCACTCCAGCCAGTTTGGCCTGCATTTCCTTCAACTGCTCATCCCACATTGAGTGAGTTTCGCCAGTATGCTCCGGAAGCACCACTGTCGCCGCCTTAGACTGGTCGACGTGGCTTTGGGCTTTGTTGGCATGGATTCCGGCCCCTCTTGGGGGAGGGTTCTCCCCAGGAAATGCTGGGTCCTTTACTCCCTCGCCGGCGTTGCCTTCTCGGTTCCTTGCCATAAGCTGGTTTGTAGGCATCGATGGGTCCTCTAGCGATGGAGGGTCCATCATCGTCGGTGCCTCCGGTGGCGGGGGCAATCTCCTCTCCAACTTTTAATTTCGAGACTGGAGCTGGTTCATGGAAGCCATCATTTCGATGATTTGTTACTCTAAGGTAGCGATTCTGACGGTGCTTTATTCCTCCATTGGTTCGTCTAGCCTAATTGATGTAGCATCAGATCGGGTCAAGACCATGAAACAACTAAAGTGTCGTTCCCACAGACGGCGCCAACTGATGATGCAGTTAATTTGTACGTCCTTCCCGACCTCGAGTGCAAACTGTTGGAGTGATGAATCCTCCTGCTTGGGACACCGGTGTGATGCTTGCCAAAGACACTCCGATGCCAAAGTTAGGTTAGAGATATACGGGTAGAGTAACAATGTTCAAGGGTTAGTGGATCTCCTACTTCTATTGGAGCTGATGACTGCCCTCTTTATAGGGATGTTAGCCAGGAGTGTGGCTTGAATTGTGGGCATCTTAATGGGAGAGATGATCGTGTCCCCAGATTGCGCATCAAGGATTGTGGGGGGTGTACCACACCTTCATGTTAGGCCTCGTAAGCCATGCCCCCAATGAGGGACGAAATCACTTCCATCATGGGATTGTGGAGACCGACTATCAGGCAAGAATTTCAGAGTACATGCCTTAGTGGCGGCGCCTGGTACGTTACCAGTGCTCTGTCCTTGAAGGTTTATCGGCAGGCTTGGTCAGGGAGTTTGAGGACGTGAGTTGGGATCACGGCTTAGGCTTGCCTGATCTGCTCTGTTGGGAGCAGACCAGTTAGCCTTATTATATTATTTAACTTGTGTGGTCTGCCCATTGGAAGCAGACCAACTAGACTTGTATTATCAGATCATATACTTCAAATTCTACCAAGTTGACAACACCGCAATTCTCAAAACCATTTGAATGCTTATTGCTCAAAATTTATAATAATACCTCTCTTGGTGCTGCATGTTCATTAACAAGAAGATATTACTTGTTGCGCAATTACTAGGAAGGCAATATCATTCTTAAGAAGATGAAAAATTTTATGAATTCACTCGCCGCTGAAGTGGTGTTTTGTATTTTCTGCTCCTCAGCGGGACATCTACCAATTCTATATACCTACTAAAGTGTGACAATTGCATTTGGGTACACGCAAATAAATATCCACTTAGACTGATAAATAAGCTTTGATTAGGCCATTATATAAGGTTGATGTTGTTGGTCCAAAAGGCAACCCAAGAGGGGGGGTGAATTGGGTTTTTGAAAGATTAATAACAATTAAGATTAATTAAAATTAATTTAAGCAATGTAACAGTGACCAATCTATATGCAATGCAATATAATCATAGAAAGGAAAGAAAACAAAGCATAAGAAAGAACACACAAATTTACCGAGGTTTAACCACAACCCGTAGTCTACGTCCTCACCCCAAGACCTCCTTGAAGTTTTCTTCCACTATGTAATCACCTATTACAAATGGGCTGCTGATTGACAAAGTGCTCAGCTCACTATACACAAGAACTCCCACCTGAGTTCTTCAATCACCAAGTGGTTTTGTCCAAGTTTCACTCAAACTTCCAAGAGTTTTTGCTTTCACAAGAGAACTCTCAAACTCTCAATTACAAGTGTATAAGAATATACAAGAAACTAGCAAACTCTCTAACAAGAGTAGATTTTACAATCAAAGCTCACAGGTTGAAGACAGGAAGAATATCAGAGTATATCAGTGAATCAGTCAGTTGATCTTGTTTTTGTCTCTTGTCCCTTATATAAATGCAGCTGGAAGCTTGTATATAAACCCTTGTATTGATTTCATCCGTTAGAGATTGTTGGGCATCATTAATGCACGTCTAGTCTGTTATAACATTAAGAAAAATAGTTGTTATATCCAAGGAGTCGGCTCCAGGTTTGTGGAGTCGACACTTTCTGCTTCTGCATTTACCAGATGCTGTTCACTGATTTCATGAGTCCGCTCTTTATATTAATGAGACGACTCCTTGTTCATTCTGTCTTCACATCTTTGGCTTCTGCTGTCATGAGACAACTCTTTATCTCCAAGAGTCCGCTCTTTGTTCATTCAATCTTCAGCCTTTTACTTTTGTTGTCATGAGGCGACTCTTCATCTTTAGGAGTTTGCTTTTTGTTCATTCGATCTTCAGCCTTTTACTTCTATTGTCATGAGGCGACTCTTCGTCTTCATGTGTCCGCTCATTGATCATGTCATCTTCAAACCTTTGCGTCTATCTCTATGAGGCGACTCTTTGTCTATTTGGTCTCTTGGCTTTTTGCTTTTGTGATCAAGAGGTGACTCTTCATTTTTCATGAGTTCGCTCATTGTTCATTTTATCTTCAGGCCTTTTGCTTCTGTGATCAAAAGGCGACTCTTTATTTCCATGAGTCCTCTCATTGTTCAGAAATCTGCTTTTTAACTTCTAGTGATCTAGCTCATCTCAGCACTGATATAAGATCTTCAAGGAGTATTTCTTTGGGGTATGATGATCAATCAAATCTCTTTAACTCATCATAGTTAACTTCTATTCAATTTGGATTGAATCAATCATTAGATATTGATCTTCTCTTGACTCTCAAACTGGCAAAGCTTTATTCTATCAATGTTCATCTTTTCTTCTTCATTTGCAAAGCCTTCTTCTTTCATTATAGAACACTATCTTTCAATGCCAGACTTCCTCAACTGCGTAGAGCTTCACAATGCTTTATTTCTGATTTCTTCTTTTTGATAGCAATTTTTCGTTCTTCTTTACAGATTACTTCAATGAGACTTTTGCAGGCTTGATGAAATCTCCTCATACATTTAGTCTTTATTGATTCTTTATATTGTAGAAGAATTCTTCACTTGGATTTCATGTAGAGATCAGACAATCATTGTGAGTCTTTTTTCTCAGCAACTTCAATCATATTGTCTTGAATTGATCTTTGCATAATAGATGAAGTCATCTCTTGAGCATTTTCAATCTCTTCAACAATCAATTCCTCTTCAACTTATCTTAGCACCTCTTTAACTAATCTTTGCATATTTTGATGAAGTCTTCAGTCTATCTTGAGTGCAAATCAAACTCACTGAGTCTATGCATACTTTAATGAAAGCTTCATTTGAACACGTTCAATCTCTTTGAATGTAAGACATTTGTTTGAAGTAGAGATAGACACCAATCCTCTGTTTGGTTCATTTGCATAGCTCTTGGAATTCATTGCTTGATTTTGAATTTGTTGTGCATTCTCTTTGACATGCATTAGACTTAAGATTGAACTTTAAGTCTAAATTATGAACTTTGTTAATCTGCACACTAAGTAAATTCATTAATAAAATAACACAGGGTTTAATTATCATCAAAATTAACATGGGAATTAACCTTGAGTCAACAAGGGTCAACCTTGAGTCAACAGATGTTTGGGCGAAACCTTCTTGGACTTATCCTAAGTGGGTTTGGGGGGATCCATTTCGGCAATGTTTGGATTTCGGAATTGTTAGGAGAGATAAAAATGAATGAGAAATAAAATTAGGTATGCATATTCATTTTGAATAAGTGACCAATGAGACCAATATTTGACGCATGATCCTTCTGTACCATCAAGAGATTGAAGACACATTATTCTTCTCGGTCCCGAGTCCAAATATTTAACACAAAGAACGGTCACCTTGGAATAAAAAAAAAAAAAAATAAGACGGTAGAAATGAAAAATAAAAAAAGGTTGATTCATGGCCATATTTGCCTATAAATATCGTGTGGTTTTGCCTTGGACAATAACCAAATCAACCATGGCTTTTAGTGCTGTTTCTTCAACCTCTCTGCTTTTGGTGATCTCTTCACTTTTGCTGTCTTCTTACTTCCATGTTTCAGAGGCTCAATCCACTGCACCAATAGTGGACGGACTATCATGGACTTTCTATGAATCTAGCTGTCCTAATTTTGAATCCATTGTCAGAGAACAGCTCCAGAAGGTCTTCGAGGAGGATGTAGGCCAAGCTGCCGGGTTGCTTCGCCTTCACTTCCATGACTGTTTCGTTCAGGTCAATATAACCTAACCTGTGATGTTTCATGGTTCCATATTCTTTATTTAGATCTCCTGCTTCCGCAAGGTCTCTTATCATTTTCCATTTTTTTATGATATGTAGGGATGTGATGGTTCAGTGCTTCTTGATGGATCAGCTAGTGGGCCGGGCGAGAGCGAGAAGACTGCACTTCCAAACCTGAGTTTGAGGGCACAGGCATTCGTGATCATCAATGACCTCCGTGAACTCGTTCACAACGAGTGTGGCAGGGTCGTCTCCTGTGCTGATATCACTGCAATTGCTGCTCGTGACGCTGTTTTCTTGGTAAAAAAATTTAGGCCCAAGTTTAACCCACCTTAATTTCCTCTAATTTTTACACCCAAGAATCTGCAATTTTTTGTTAAGAATTTGTACCATATTACGTCGGCTAAGGATTCAATTCATGCTAATATTTTCAACAATGGTTTTTTTTATACTGGGGGATGATTTCACTAACAATTGGTTCATTTTTTGCAATTGCAGTCAGGTGGCCCTGACTACGATGTCCCCTTGGGAAGGCGGGATGGATTGGACTTTGCGACGGAGGATGCAACAATAGCCAACCTTGTCCCACCGACAGCAGACACCAGCTTCCTCCTCTCTGCTCTTGCTAACAAGACCTTCGATGCCACCGACGTTGTAGCCCTCTCGGGCGGCCACACCATCGGAATTGGAACCTGCTCTTCCTTCACCGAGAGGCTCTACCCAACTATAGACCAAAACATGGACGAAACATTTGCCAATAACCTCACAGCCATCTGCCCAACAATAGACTCTACTAACACTACTGTGTTGGATATCCGAAGTCCGAATACCTTTGACAACGGTTATTACGTTGATCTCATGAATCGACAAGGCCTCTTCAATTCGGACCAGGACTTGTTCACTGATGAAAGGACTCGGGACATTGTTACGAGTTTTGCTGCTAATCAAACTCTGTTCTTCGAGAAATTTGTGTCTTCGATGATAAAGATGGGCCAGTTGAGCGTATTGACGGGAACACAAGGGGAGATTCGTGCGAATTGCTCTGTGAGAAACTCGGATAATTCATTCCTGGCATCTGTGGTGGAACTGGAAGACGAGATGTTATCAAACTTTTAAGAATGGTTGTGCTTTTTCTGTACTTGTTAGTGTGTTCCCGTTCTGTTGTTCAGTGCAAGAACTCTTGAAATAATTGGCTTTTTATTTACTGCTTCAGCATTGTGGTATACCCACCACTCTGTTATTGTGAATCAACATGATATTGCAATTTTCTTGTATGGTTGTAACTCTTCTTCTTCCAATAACTCGTCTTCTTTCACTGTCTCAGAATTTTTCAGTACTTTTGTTCTGCTTTTTGTTTTACCAACTTTGAGATATCTAAGTTACTTAAAGAGGCGCTGTACTATGAAAAATGAGATTTTGACACAACAAAATTGCAGACTGGTCATTGTAAAGATGCTTAGTTAGACCCACAGGCAAGTTTAAGCTAGCTTGGACCAAGCCTAGATGAAGTTAGCTTGACTACGGTTGGTTCAGCTCAATTAATGAAGTTCAGACTAAGCTGCATCCAAGTTCAACTACCAATATGAGATCAAGCAGCCTAGTAAATTATTGGAAATGTTATTCCACCGAATGATTAGTTTAATGAGTTAGAACTCGGATTTTCAATGCTTATGTAAAAAATCTTTATAAATGTTTGGTAAAATTAAACATACTTTTCAGTGCTCAAAATACACGGTAGCACTAAAGCATCAGTCCAACCAACCTAGGCACAATAAGATCTCTCGTAAATAACTTTGTGATATTGAGAGATAATATTTCCTGACAAATACGGGGAGTAGCCTTCATTACCTCATAGGTTATGGGGTAAGTTATATAATCTTGAAAGACTTTTAGCCGTGGGGTCTTTCTAAACCTCGGAATTCCAGAAATTTATAATGTTTGTGTCAATCAAACGACGCACATATTTATTGGAATTTACTGTTTATTCAATCCTCAGTCTTGTATGAACTATGCCATCTTCTACAACTGTTTGCTAAGCGTGCAGTGAGTTTTTAAAATATCTGCCAGAAGTGGCTAGTCTCGGTATGAATTTTGTTACGCTCCACGGAGTTCATATGCCATGCTTGAGTCTATCATTGCTTCAAACGTTCTAGTCGCGAGCCTTTAGGCCATTAGTTTTTTTTAAATATTTTGTTTTCGTTTTTCATGTTTTTAAAAACAAAAACAATGAAAAATTTAAAAATACCATCATTTTCATAAAATTATTCTTTCATATAGAAAGCAGTTTTTGAAAATTTTAAAAATATTTTACAATTAGTTTCCAAATATGGAGTCTTTAGAAATAGGAATAATCAGAAATTTCAAACAAAATTTAGCACTGGTTGTGTAAGAGCCATTCACTTTAAAACAAAATAATAATGTCACTGTCACATAATTCTATTAAAATTTTTTATACAAATTTTCTGAAAGAACAGTATTTTCTTTAGAAATATTCCAAAAAATTTCAAATTAGTTTCCCCACAAGTTTTCTTTATCAATTTCAAATTTTAATTTTTGAAAAAAGTTAGGTTTCGAAAATCAAACCAATCAGGATAGTTAGCGAGAGTGTTAGTCAATGTTGTACCATGTTATGGCCAATCTTCCTATATTCAATGAAATGGTGATATGACGTAATTTTATTAACTTGATATCATAAGCAAATTAAATCATATTAAAGACATGAAGTTTTATCCTTGTCTTCTAAAATTAAAGAGATATTTTCTCTAACTACCCACCAAGTGATAGGTGATTTAGATTGTAATAAGTTCATTTGACATGATTTAACCAGTTCACATGATACCAACAAAATGAGGTATTCACCTTAGAGAAAGGTTTGTGAGTTGATTACTACGTTACTCTTTGTTTTACCTCTTACAATTACAATGAATCGCTCTTACTAGTTGGGTTGTGAATGGGGTCCAATGGATGTGTTTACACTTACAAAAGAGGAGGTCTTTTATATTTGTAAGAAATGGAGCAATGATAATATGTTACTAGGAGTAGTCATGCACTGAGAGCTCAATAGACCCGTCTAAGTTCGTCCATAAATTATAGGACTTAAAAATTTTTTTTGGCCGAATTAGTTTATCAGGCGAACCTAAAAATTGTCTTTGAAGCTCAAACCAAAATATATAAAAAATAATTTATTTTTTATATTTTAATATTATATATATGTATATATAATTAAATTTTAACTTATTTAATATTATTTATTAAATAAATTCTATATTACATAGGTTAAATTAGATGAATTTAAAAATATAATTTTTTTAATTGAACGAGCTTAAAATTTAATTTTGAATCTGATGTCAAAAAAAAAAATTTGTGTAGGCCCCCGTTCAATGTCTACCTTTTTTTTCGTCCTTGTGTTGGACTTCGGGCAATGAATCATTGTTCAGTGTTCACATTTTTCTGCTAAACCCACGGTCGTACCTGTGTACTTTGCTCGCACATGGCAGCCCCCCACCCAGTTAAAAGGTCAGGGTTATGGGAGAAATTATTCAATGCCCCTTATAAATTTTAATTTTTTTTTTTTTTGGGTAGCTCGGTGCCTTTCATAAGAGTGCCTATTGCTACTTTTATGTTTAGCTTCTGACCTACGCATAAAGAGGAAGTGGCTATGAAAACGAGTTTTTCCACCAAACTATCAGTCTCCATGAAAAGGATGACAGCTTCAACTTATTTTATTAAATTCGGTCAGCTTTAAACTTATTTCTCAAATCTAGCCATTTGTGTTTTGATCACAGAACTCCACTACATGAAAATATATTAATAAAAAATAAATATATTAAGAAAAGGAAGATATCAGGCCAATCAAAGTAGGGGAATAAAACCACAAACGTTCAATTGAAGTCTATATTACTTCAACTACCTCTCTTCCTTATCCTTTGTAGTCGAACTCACCACGGCCGGACTACCATCTCTTCTCCACCGTGCCCAGTCACCACTTTTCAAGAATCAATTTACTAAACATCGTCTAGCTATTCAGAGAGATCAGAAACTAGGAATCAATAAAGTGAAAAAGGCTAAATCTATTTTCTTTCTTTTTTTGTTATGTTAGAAAAATGAAAGAAAAGTAAATATGTATGTCTCAAATATAATATAAATATACATATATATATATATATATATACTTTTTTCAATTATCCATAAATCTTTTGCAAGGTTATGTTGACCTAAGGTACTACTCATACTCAACAGTTTTCTAGCAAATGAATATTTATAAGTAAATTTTATTTATCTTTTTTTGATAAATTTAAAATTCAAACATAACATTAAAAACATGTACATTCAAGAAGCATGTGGGGATTTCAATTTAAGATATTTGGTTTTTGACCCACTGCCCGAGTCTACTGACGTGCCCAGGCAAGTAAGAATTGCAAAATCGCGGTGCTTGAATGAATGAAGATGCAATTTCAGGGCTTTATGATAAGATATTAAGAGTAAAAGTCTTTGGACCATTTTTTATTTTTTATTTTTTGGATACAAAATAATAGAGGAAAGAGAAGGGCTACTCTAATGAGTGGGCTCACAATGCCTCAATTACACCAAACACTTCCTGGCCCACCTCATTGATGCCTCTTGAATCTGTGTTAGGATGGCTATAAGAAAAAATTGAAAAAGTAACTTTTTAATTTTTAACCTGTTGCTACTTATCATGTGGACAATACTACATAACTATAAAGAGAATTACGAATTGTTTATGTAAAAGGCATATCCATTGGATATGCAATGATACAAGTAGTACAAAGGCAACTGCATGTGTGTACATCATGGCAAGCTTAGATTTATAGTGGCTGCTGTTCTTCCTTGTAAGAGCCTTTCGAGGAAGGAGGAGGCACTTCCTCTTTGAACAAGCAAAAGGATATTTTAGTATCTCTGGAAAAGCACAGAGGACTATGATACCACCAACGGTTGCTGCTAATATTTAATTTTTACCGTGATGATCATTGAAGGACCACATGGCGACGGCAAGAGTCACCGCCTTTTTAAGTTTTAAAAAAATTTCTTCAAATCCTGTATATTTTGAGATATTTATGATAAAAAAAAGAGTAATTATACTTTTTTTTTTATAATTTGACTCAAAATTAGATAATTTTTTTGAATTTTAAAAATAAACAGATAACCTCATGTAGTTTTAGACTAAAGTGCAAATAAAGATGAAAATCATTAAATTTAACGAAAATTGTTATGAGTAATAACACTTTACCCCCTGTGGTTTGATTTAAAATTAGATGACCTTCTATGGTTTAAAAGTGTACACATGACCTTTGTGGTTTTAGAACATTAAAAAGATGATTTGATTTCTTTTTATATCAAAAAAATAATAAAAATTATTATATTTAACTAAAATTTTATTATAGGGATATTTGTTCATTTTATATCTTCAAATTAGAACATTTAAAAGATGGCTTGGTAAAATAACAAAAAAAAAAAACCCTCTATAAAACATAAAAAAAATGACTTGGTGAAATAACAAAAAATAAAATAAAATAAAAAACTTGATAGACAACACTTTATTTTGGCAAAAAATGGTCAAATCATCTTTTTAATATTTTAAATTAGAGATAAAATGACAAAAATACCTCTATAATAGAATTTTTGTTAAATCTAAAGGTTTTCATTAATTTACACTTTAGTTCAAAATTACAAGGAGATCATTTGTTCGCTTTTAAAATTCAGAGAGTCATTTGATTTTGAGTCAAACTCAGGGGTAAAGTTTAATTATCCCAAAAAAAATATGTTGGCCTCCTCCCAACACCGAACTAATTTTGTCTTTGCCACTCAAAATCCAAGTAATTACCTTGATCTTTTTTCAAATATTTTCCTAAAATTTTACTCCTTTTAACATTTTTCATTTTTTCATGTACCTTTTAATAATTTGGACATATCCTGATATTGCATTTATCTTTTTCAATTACTTTAACCTATGTATGATTATTATTATTTATTTTAGCAACTATTACTACTTTCTAATTTGTTTTAATACATATAAAAGTAATACTGAAATTAACAGTTCATTTCTTTTTGAAAAAAATAGTATGACTACCTTGATGTATAAGTATTTTAAGTTATAGCAACATAGTTCTATTATATATACGATTAAGGTGAACTATAGTTAGTATTGAATATTTTTTAAATTTATTCCGATGTACCCAAAAAAAAAAGAATATTTTTAAACATAAAAATATTATACATTTTTTCTTATAAAATATGATACTTAAGTAATATGTAAATTGATTCTAGAAAAACAAATAGTGATAATGTAGTATATTTATTTCTGAATACTACATTCATTACAATTTTATTTTTTAATATTTGATGAGTCTTCTATTATAATATTTAAATTTAAGTGATAATAATTAATAATTAGTGCAATGACGATTAAATTTTTTTTTATTTTGACCGTTAAAAAAATTTATGAATTTGTCACTGTGATGAGTGGGTGACAGTATTTGCCACCTTTCCTAAACACACCCAAACAAGAAAGGACAAAAGAAACAGCAAAGGATCGAAAAGTAAGCAGGGTCAGTCCACAAAGATTGTGATATCTTTATCCAAATTCGAGAGGTAGGAGTGCTGGAAAAGCGCCTGTTGAGCAACTGTCAGTATCGGGAGGACAAAAAAAAAAAAAAAAGGTTTAGATTCGAGTTTTTCGATAGTGATGTCTAATGATGTAAAACAATCCGGCATCTCGGTCTCCTCCCTGCCTTTATTCGGGCACAAGGTCATCTCATAAAGCAAGCAAAGTGCTTTTTTGTGTTCTCAAATTTTAAAAAGTTATATATGTTGTAATCTGTTTAATTTTGATATATTTATTTTTTAAAAATAAAGTCTCGGTTCAAATTTTAAAAAAAAAAGCTCATAGAAAATGGAAAAAAACATTAGTCTAAATGAGAAAAAAAAAAAAGAAAGTCCCAATCTAAATAAGAAAATGATAAAAAAAAAAAACTTGAATTCAATGAGAAATGGTCCTATAAGAAAGGAAGAAGAAAAAAACACTCAAATCAACTACATTAGTTAACTTAAAAAAAAAATTACATACAATTCTCATTCTCTCTAATATATAAATGATTAGAAGTATAAACTCTCACAACTCTCTCTCTCTCTCTTATACAAACACAAATTTTTAAAATAAAAAATGAATTGGTAAATCTTACAAATAGTATTATTAAACAACTTATTGACATAAATTTTTTTTTTTATCTTTTGTATAGATTGATCTTTGTTTGATTTTTATATTGTCAAATTATGTTCAATATCTATTTAATTTTCTAAGTTACCTTTATATGTTTGACATATTATTTTATTTACTAAAAGAATAATTTTTAATTTTATCACTTGAGACGTTAAATTGAACAAAGTGCAATTTTTTTTATTATTGTTGGTGGGTTATTTATGGGTTTCCAATAGGATAAAAATTAAAAACTATTTTTTATTATATTAATTGGGTCAATTTTGATTCGGTAAATATGATGAAATATTTATATATAATTTGTATATATTATTTAGATCATACGTAGCTATGTGCTGTACTACCAAGTGAAAAAGATTTGCTATATAAATTTGAATAAATTAATTAATAAATTTTCATTCCAAAATGCTAGAAAAATAAATTTTAAATAAAAATTTTAGACCACTATTAAAGATGTGAAAATCTATAATGTTTTTTCAAAAAAAGCTTCATTTAAAGTTATTAGTTTAGGCTTCAAATTGTCTTGAGTCGATCCTGTTTGGATGAGTATTGATGAGGGGTTAGAGACAAAAGTACAATAATCTATCTCAATCTGAACTCGTCCCATTTATACATATATATTTATTTTTTATGATGTGTTTGAAAAAATACTAATATAAAGAAGACAAGGGGGGAATAGGTGTTGAGAGGGGTTAGGCAAAACAAGATGGATACGAGGAAGGGGTTTTCATAATAGGGCAGGGATGGAGTAGGTGTCTCCGATCTAAACCTGTCCCGTTATCATTGCTAGTGATGCTTATTAAATTGGGCAATGCTATACATTTAGAAAATTCATACATAATTTATATCCAGAATGATGTGACTGAGTTATGGGCCTATCACTTTAAAACAAAGAACCCACTAAAATACATTTTAATTACTAAACTGCCACTTCACATTATTCTGATTCAAAATTTGATACAAAAATTTAAAAAAAATAGTATTTTCCTATTAAATTTTGTCATATATAATTTATTAAATTAAAAGTCTCTTAAATTTTTAACAAATTCATGTAGTTATTAGTTAATGTCCTAAATTTATTGAAATAACTAAACATTTGGTACTACTTGAACTTTTTTTCGTTTGGCGTTTTCTTCATTAAATGCTCACGACTTCCATGGGGTTGGTCTGTATATATCCATTTAAATAACTCAGCCGAAAGCAACGTGCCTCATCAATTCTAACCTAACACATAAAATTAATATGATCATGAGTTGCTAGTTGCTACGACACCAGGATTGATTATTGCTATACCGTCTGATCAAATAAATTTTGGAAAGGAACCGGTCCCACCAGTAACTGGAGCGTGGTACCCACGAGTGTGTGACGTTCGTCAGGAGCAGTGAGTATCTTTTCCTTTAGGAGCCACCATCGCCGTGGATGGACAGCATTTCTGAATGGGCACCATATCAGCTAGGCGTTGTTTTTCTTTTACTTTTGAAGCAGCAACTACTCGCATCAACATAATCTGTTTTTTAGATGGATATCACATCAGTTGGGGCCAATCAGAGGTGCCTTTTCAACCACTGACATGGTGGGCTGGACGTTCTCTTTCTTTCACTTTTAAATCGGTAATTACTGCCACAAACATGTCTTTCTTTCAGATTTCAATGATTCGTATTCCACGGGCTCCATACCTTGCATGGCAAAAAGAAGAGGAGTCGGGCATGTTCAGTCAAGTTTTGTGGCAAGATTTTCCTGGAGTTGATAGCAATTTGGGCGGATTTAAAATTTTTGTCCTCTAACCCGAAACCGCGTCGTTAAGCTATCAAAACAAGCTCATAACACCGAGTAGACACGAGCAATGTGAGAATCATGGTAGTATCGAGTAGGCACAGGTAATGTTTGGGAACTAACGTGCAAGTTCTAAACTTACGATTTGTGAGTTTTCAAACTTTTAAGGTGTTCAAAGCTAAAAACGGTATCGTTAAGTAGTCAAAATTGACTCATATTATAGCGTAGACATAAGTGACGTGTGAGAATTAACTGCACAAATTTTGAACTCACGGTCATACATGAGATTTTTTGTAATGCTTTTTACAAATAAAAAGATAATTGTATTAAAACAGTCATAAAAGGAGTGCCCCTGCCTTAATACATAGGATGTATGCAGAAAACCATACCACTCACTAAAGTTATGATCACCTATAAAATTGATTAAAACAAAGATGACCCACAAAACTATTCTGACAATAAAAAAAATGGAAGTTGATGAGGGTTAATCTGGTAATGACTGATCAGGACCCCAACAATGAGCAGAGTATGGTCTAGCATGGCCGAGTAGAGAGCATGACCGAGCCGAGGGCACGACCGAACAGACCATAACCGAGCAAGACCGAGCAGGCCCTATTGAGCACAAGCATAGCCGAGCAGGCCATATCCCGAGCAGACCTTATGGGTCGGGGCCGATCATCCCCCCATTTGCCATGCTAGTGGGGGCCACCACTGGCAACCTAATCATGATAACGTGCTGCAGGACCTCGCGTGTAGCAGGTGGTAGTCACCCTCCCCGTTCTGACCCGCGCCACCCTAGAATGTAAAGATAGTGCTCTTGAGCACTCTGGCACCGTTCTGATCCTCCAACTATAGGCCGCCACGTGGAAAGACCACCTATGCAAGCATACAAAGTGAAACTCATCTTCTCCAACAAGGTACGCGAACATACAACTTTGAAAAACCCTAAGGCAGTTCTCTCCTCTAGAACGCTTGAATCTCTTTGGATCTAACTTAAACACTAGAGGAACTTTGGCTCCCATCACACCGGTAGATTTAGTGCAGGAGATCACCGGCCAGCTGGAGGGAACTTCGTCTCGGACCTAGGGGCAAGCCACCATGAGATTTGTTGCATCATCAGCTGGCGCCGTCTGTGGGAAACGACTTCTCTCGTGGCATTTCATGGTCTTGACTAGGTCTGGGATCAACACCCTCCTTGAAGGAACTTCGATGGCCAATTCCAGTGCTGAGAAGATAGCCTCCTTGGGAAGACGGTGGCTGACATGATGACCAGCATGCAGCAGCTGGTCTGTCAAAACGCAGAGTTGCTTCAACGAAACCCAGCTCCTCTAGTAGAGATTCCACCAGGGCCCAAACCGCCATCGGAAGAACAAGAGGAGCAGGAGGTCGATGAGGATCCACCCATTCCCCCCAAATGGCAATGAAAAAGGCAACGAAGCACGGGTTGAGGACCCTCTCCCCTACCACGAGCCCCACATCGAAAAAGTACAAACGAGCCACGCCATCCCATCGAGGACAGTGATGGCAGGAGACTCTGGCCGTGGACGACGCGGATGACAAGGTGGTCGTCACGGCATTCATGAGCAACTTGAGAAGTGGGAAGCTCTTCTCCTTATCAAAGAGGCCGCCCCAAGATATGGCCGAATCGATACTTTGTGCTTAGAAGCGTATGAACGCAGAAGATACGATGAACGCACGAAGGGAGCGTGATGAGGGGACTTCGCCAAAAAAGGAATCTACAGACTGAGGCGCTTGAGCACCCATGCCCATGGCATGCTGAGCATCTAAGGAAGTATTATGCGTAAGCAATTTCTTTTTATTTGAATTTACAACAATTGTAAAAAGCAAGTACCTGATGTCATACAGAAGCTTATCTGCATTTATCCTAACTTGCTTCTACAATTGCGGGTTTATCTACAACTTTGAGTTTGCCTACCATCCTTTTTATTTGCAAACTCTCTAACATCTTCCTTACAAGGGCATCAACCCAAAATAGTAACGAAGTGACAAAAGCCCTGCTCAGGCCCAGGCCGAGCAGGCAGAAATTGAATCTGCTCAGCCAAGAGCCGAGCAGAGCTAGAGGGCCTTAAGTGGCAATAGCATAGAATCTGCTCCGCTAAGCGCTAAGCAGAGCCAGAGGGCCTTAAGTGGCAATGGCATAGAATCGACATATGAAAGCGACAAAGCCCTGCTAAGGCCCAGGTCGAGCAGGCACAAAAATTGAATCTGCTCGGCCAAGTGCCGAGCAGCGCTAGAGGGCCTTAAGTGGCAATGGCATAGAATCTGCTCCGCCAAGCGCCGAGCAGAGCCAGAGGGCCTTAAGTGGCAATGGCACAGAATCGACATGTGAAAGTGACAAAGCCCTGTTCAAGCCTAGGCCGAGCAGGCACATACATTGAATCTGCTCGGCCAAGCACTGAGCAGAGCCAGAGGGCATTAAGTGGCAATGGCATAGAATCTGCTCCGCTAAGCGCTGAGCAGAGCTAGAGGGCCTTAAGTGGCAATGGCATAAAATCGACACGTGAAAACGACAGAAGCCCTGCTCAGGCCCAAGCCGAGTAGGCAAAGGCTTTATGCCCAAGCGACATGAGAAAGCGACAGAAGCCCTGCTGAGGCCCAGGCCGAGCAGGCAGAGGCTTTATGCCTATTCGACATGTGAAAGTGACTGTTCAGCAATTGTCTACTTGAAGCGATATAAAATCTGCTTGGTCTAGTGCCGAGCAGAGCCAGACGGCCTTAATAGCCATGAAATTGAATCTGCTCGATCAAGTGCCGAGCAGAGCTAGAAGGCCTTAATGGCCATGAAATTGAATCTGCTCGGTCAAATGCCGAGCAGACCCAAAAGGCCTTAATGGCCATGTCATTGAATCTACTCAGTCAAGTGCCAAGCAGAGCCAGACGACCTTAATGGCCATGAAATTGAATCTGCTCGGTCAAGTTCCGTGCAGACCCAGAAGGCCTTAATGGCCATGGCATTGAATCTGCTCGGTCAAGTGCCGAGTAGAGCCAGACGGCCTTAATGGCCATGAAATTGAATCTGCTCGGTCAAGTGCCGAGCAGATCCAAAAGGCCTTAATGGCCATGACATAAAAGTTGAATCTGCTCGATCAAGTACCGAGCAGAGCCAGCGGTCTTAATAGCAATGGAAAGGTTCTGCTTAGGCCCAAGCCGAGCAGGTAGAGGCTTTAGGCCTAATCCAAAAACTCAAGCAATAAAAAGTTCTGACCAGAGCATCCACTCGCTTTGCCGACCATGACTGATCGACCAGATTATCTACGCTGGTTATCTACAAGAATTTTTGCTGACTACTTACACTGGCCGAGTTTCGAAACTAACCAGATCAAAGTTTTACTAACAAGAGTTTGTTTATTCTTAGAAGGCAGCGAAATCTACAGATTAAAGCAAAACTACAATAGCGGGGGCAAAAAGGGCTTTTTCATTCCATAAATGCATTCCACCTTTATGAAGCGGCACCCGCATTCTAGAATTCCCCTGGCCACGCTTGGGGTACTAAGAGGAATTGGGGACAACTGATGAGGGTTAATCTGGTAATGACTGATCAGGACCTCAACAATGAGCAGAGCATGGTCGAGCATGGCCGAGTAGAGAGCATAACTGAGCTGAGGGCACGACCGAACAGACCATAACCGAGCAAGACCGAGCAGGACCTATCGAGCACGAGTAGGCCATACCCCGAGCAAACCTTATGGGTCGGGGTCAATCATCCCCGCATCTGCCACGCTAGTGGGGGCCACCACTAGCAACCTAATCATGACAACGTACTGCAGGACCTTGTGTGTAGCAGGAGGTATTCACCCTCTCCGTTCTGACACGCACCACCCTAGAATGTAAAGATAGTGCTCTCGAGTACTCTGGCACCGTTCTGATCCTCCAACTAGAGGCCGTCACTTGGAAAGACCACCTGTGCAAGCATACAAAAGTGAAACTCATCTTCTCCAATAAGGTACGCGAACATACAACTCTGAAAAACCCTAAGGCAGTTCTCTCCTCTAGAACGCTTGAATCTCTTTAGATCTAACTTGAACACCGGAGGGTCTTTGGCTCCCATCACACCGGTGGGTTTAGTGCTGGAGATCATCGGCCGGGCGGAGGAAACTTTGTCTCGGATCTGGTGGCAAGCCACTACGAGATTGCTGCATCATGAGAAATATTTAACAAGAGAGATTAAAAAAAATATTAAATAATAGACAAAAATAGATCTGTTTTAAAATAGTAGTAAATAATAGACAAAAACAGATCTGTAGCTACATTTGATTATAGGGTCATTAGACAAAAACAGATCTGTTTTAGTGTACACTTGATCTAGTCCAGTTTCTGAAATTTTGTGGAGGTTGTTGGGGCTTTTACACGTCCATTGTTTCTGTTTTTGAATATTCCAGTATTGTGCTGTTTAAAGTATATGAACGTGGGTGGCTTGAATTGGATGCTTATTAATATTATTATATGTTAGCTTGAGTAAAATGTGATGTCTTTGCAATGTCACCAGGCTGACTTTTTACGTAATCAAAAGCATATTAAGCTTTTAGTTTTAGGGTTTGTATCGAGTTTATAAGCTAGTTTATTTAAGTAATTCATGTCTTTTTTTACTAAGATTTTATTTTCAATGAAAAATCAAAAGCAATATTTATAAGTCATAAAAATGTAAAAAATTGAATATTGATTGAAAGAAGTTAGAAAAATGCTATCTAAATAAATTGACCCAAACGAGGCTATGTGATAGGTAGAACATGATAAATAGTCCAAGAGAAAGTCAATTATTAACAGAACTCGCATAAATATTTATTGAGATTTAATGCGTAGGCCTATGATTTCAGATAACTCCACATCTTGCACAAGGGCTTCATTTTTCAAATCTCAACGCCTCTTAACTAAGCCCCTAAAATCAGTCACCATTCATCAACACTTTTGTCATTTGCCTTATTCTTCTCTCACAAACCTCAGTATTCTGTGCCTGCACTTCTATTTTATATTATGAGCCTCTCACTGCTAGGTTTAAAAAACAAGAAAATGCGAGTTTCCTTATAGACTATGAGCCAACTGCCTGCCGATGATAGAATGCCTCTAAAAAAAATATGAAAAATATTATTTTTACAAAAAATTTGTACCAAAATAATATAACAGTAATAATTTTATAATTAAAAGTTATAACAGTGAGCGTTTTATTTTGAAGTGTGAAAGATTTTCATTCAAACATATCATTTTATATAAAATTTTTATATAAATTTCATATTTATATAACATTATTTAAAAAAATATTCAGAAGGGTCCACAAATGCAGAAGGGTCCACACTCATTCTAGTTGAGAAAGTAAATAAGGCCCATTCAAATTTGGTGCGCTACTTGTCGCAGGCGGCCCTAATTTAATAACATTTTGAGTAGCTTATGGGGGGTAAAATATTCCAGGTTTCTAGATGCTAGTAATTATTATGCTACTTGCTAGTACATTAATGGCGTAGTTGGATACTTACTTTATTCTTCAAAGGATTGATTCTTTTTCAATGGTTTTGGATTAAGTGAGTTATTGCAATTCTAACGACAATACTGGAATTTCCAATCCCCAATTCTAATCCTGTGTTCTGTGTATTCTGGTCCCCAGCGAGGGGTCTACCAGTTGACAATTGCAAAAAAGAATTATTTCTTTGAATTTAGGTGCACATAAATAAATATTCAGTTTAGACAGATAAATAAGCTTAATTAGTACAATATATAAGGTTGATATTTGAATGAAACTTGTATATATAGTTATTAGAATCGAATCGAATATTAAATCGGTGAAGCTCTATTACTATCTTTTTTCTTTTGTAAACTAGCTAGATTAAAGCTCTATTACTGTATTTCAATACCAATACAGTTTTGGTTACTGTAACATCTCTTCATGAGAGGTAACAAATCTTTCTTTCTCTCTCTCAAAGCAAAAAAGAAAAGAGAAAGTGGAAGTCTAAAGCTGTTGGTGAGTCTCAACTGACGTGGCGCGAATCGAATAATGAGTGACCATTTATCACTCTTGTGTTTAGCATTTTACAAAAGAAAATAAAAATATGGTTTTCTATTAGACTGCGAAGCATGGAAGTTTGTAGAGGTAAAAATGCCACGCTGGGGAATGTTTTCAACAAGGACTTATTTGTACGTAAGGTGAGAAGTATTCTTGTATCCCAGATTATAAATAGTCGTTAGTCTACTCTCATTGTCATAAGTCGGTTTATAGGTAATCTGATAGACAAATAAAGTTTATATAAGAGGACTATTGAGACATGATTATTCTTCTGAACCCTAGAGTCGAAATGTTTAACCAAAAAGAATGTTGAGGATGTGACACCACGTGGTCCCCTATCAATTTTCAGTTTAAACCGATAAATAAGCTTTGATTAGTCCCACAGATGAGGTTGAGGTTTGGATGAAACATGCATGAACTAATCTTAAGTAGGTTACTTTGTCGCAATCTACTTTGTCGCAATCTACTTTGCTGTGTTTAAATTTTAAATTTATTAAGAGAAATAAAAATAAGTTGAAAACAACTCTATATATGTATATTCATTTTTATAAGATTCATCAAATAAAAACTAAATTTTTTGACAAATATATATATATATATATATATTTATTTATTTTCTTCTTAGTTTTTAATTTGACCGAATAAAAGAATAGGATTTATCTGCTTTCACTTTATCTCCAGGGCTTCTCCAGTCACTTACACGTAATTCTCTCTCCCTCTCTCTATATATATGTATACACATACATATATACATATGATTGTATATGTCTGTTTGTTTGTTTATGTACACTTGTATAGATACTCTGTATCTCTCTTAAACTTTATCTAGCTTCTTTTTTTTTTTTTTTTATTCATGAATTTAAGATCCAATGATAGGGTTATGCTCCAAGTTGTTAAGCTGACGTCTAGTTCTATTACTGAGTTTTAGTACCTAAGACATGTTTGTTTCGTGAGATAAGATTATATTGGATTGAACTACTAATTATATGTTTGTATGTACCTTGCGTTTGGTTGCACAATAGAGGTTAAAATAACCAATTGTATGATGATCTTTTATTCCATATATAATAAATTAAATAACACTAAAGTGAGCTATGATAAGTAATTCAAAAATTCAAAATTTGCAATAAAATCAACTTGAAAGAATTTGTAATGTGCTTTGATAAATTAAGTCTCCATAAAAGGGCTACTGAGCACATGAATATTTAACAAAAAAATAATGGTGAGGATGTGACCACCACGTGGTCTCCTTGGGATTCCAAAGATCAAAAGCATAGACTATTCCAATTATTAAGAAAAAACAAACAAAAAAAAAAAGGTCGAATTCATGATCTTATCTGCCTATAAGAATCATGCGGTGTTGCCTTTGGACAATAACCCAATCAACCATGGCTTCCATGGCTGTTTCTTTAGCCTCTCTGCTTTTGTTGATCTCTTCACTTTTTCTGTCTTCTTGCTTTCATGTTTCAGAGGCTCAATCCTCTCCACCTATAGTGAAGGGACTTTCATGGACATTCTATGAATCTAGCTGTCCTGAGTTGGAAGCCATTGTCAGGAAACAGCTGAAGAACGTCTTCAAGAAGGATGTTGAACAAGCTGCTGGGTTGCTTCGCCTTCACTTCCATGACTGCTTTGTTCAGGTAAAATAACCTGTGATGTTTCATGGCACATTCTTTAGATCTCTTAGTTTTCTAAACACTTATCATCCAATGAACAGATCATAGTTTTGGGTACCCTCTTTTGGATAAGGTTATATATTTTGTTTATTTTTGTTTTCTTTGTTTATTATTTACATGCACCAGAGTTTAGAATATTTAGGTTTCACCATACCATTTTTTTTTTTGTTCTTTGATTGCAAATCGGAGTCGTCCGGTTCCTATATTTTACTCATTTTCTGACCCAAAGCACGTTTGGTAATCTTGTTCCGAAACTGTTTTCAAATAATTGTTTCCAAAACACATCAATTTTAAAAAATAAAGAAAATTTATCGTTGGGTTTTTGAAGACGATGAAAAAACTATATAAAAAGTGATGTTTCCAAGTAGCGATTGTTTTTGTTTTCAAAAACATGAAAAACGAAAATGAATAGCAATAACCCACAAACAGGCAATTCCGGTTGGATAGAAGCTAACTTCACTAGTTTACTATTAGACAAAACAGGACAGGACAAAACAAGGGGGAAAAAAAATAATGATGGAACAGAATTCTTTTAAATTTTCTCTACATACAAATCACCCTCTTAAATAAGCTAAACTACTAATGTGGACATGTGGCCGCAATAGAGAGGATAAAACAATTACTTAACAACCTTATCCAAAGGAGTAGGATTTATTTGAAATTTAAAGCACCAGGTAACTAGGAGATAGAAAGAGAAAAATCGGCATCAACATGAAGAGTTCGTTGAGTTGCTACTGCAATGAAGAGTTCATTGTTTTCCATTTTTGTGATGTTAGGGATGTGATGGTTCAGTGCTGCTTGATGGGTCAGCAAGTGGGCCGAGTGAAAAATCTGCAATTCCAAACCTGACTTTGAGGGCACAGGCATTCAAGATTATCAATGACCTCCGCCGACGAGTTCACAAGGAGTGTGGCAGGGTCGTCTCCTGTGCCGATATCACTGCCCTCGCTGCACGCGACGCTGTTTTCCTGGTAAATTTTGGCCCTGTCTATCCACTTCTCTAATTCACCGCCCAACGATGCAGGCCTTTGGGTCACCATAACTCCAAAAAAATTCAATTGGAATTTAAACCACCTAGGTTGGTGATGCAAATGGTCTTATTAGAAACAGGATGGGGAGATCAGATCAGGATCTATTGTAAACTATGGGTTCTATCAGGAGTTTTTTTTAATTCAATCTTTTGGGTTTCAAAATTAGCTATTTTGTTATTTTAGAAAAGATTTCACTGGTCCACATCTTACTCTATATAATTCCTAATTCGTCTAGGTTTTTTTTTCACTAGTTTCTGGCATCCAAGTTTTTAATTTCTGTCTAATTCGAGTCCTACTAGCTTTATGGCTAAAGATTTAATTCATGTTTGAAATTTCAACAAGGTTTTCTTTTCTACTGGGATGCTTTCATTAACAATTGTTTCATTTCTTTCAATTGCAGTCAGGTGGCCCTGACTATGATGTCCCCTTGGGAAGACGAGATGGACTAACCTTTGCAACAAGTAATGCAACACTAGCCAACCTTCCCGCACCATTTGCAAACACCACCACCCTCCTCACTTCTCTTGCTACCAAGAAGTTCGATGCCACCGACGTTGTAGCCCTCTCGGGTGGCCACACCATCGGAATCAGCCACTGCACCTCCTTTACCGATAGGCTTTACCCAACTCAAGACCCAACCATGGACAAAACCTTTGCCAATAACCTCAAAGGCATCTGCCCAACAGCAACTTCGAATGGCACCACTGTGTTGGATATCAGAAGCCCAAATACTTTCGACAACAAGTACTATGTCGATCTCATGAACCGACAAGGCCTCTTCACTTCGGACCAGGACCTGTACACTGATAGAAGGACTCGGGCCATTGTTACGAGTTTTGCTGTTAATCAGACTCTGTTCTTCGAGAAATTCGTGTCTGCGATGACAAAGATGAGCCAGTTGAGCGTGTTGACGGGCACACAAGGGGAGATTCGTGCAAATTGCTCTGTGAGGAATTCGGATAATTCATACCTGGCATCAGTGGTGGAACAGGAAGTGGAGACCTTGTTAGGATTTTAGGGGTAGTTGTGCTTTTTGTGTACCTTTTTTGTGTGTTCTGTTTCCTTGTTTAGAGCAAAACTTCCCAGAATAAATTGCTGGTTATGTTGTACGTGAGTTTGGTTCACTGATCTAGTGCTTTTCACCTGTGAAATTGGGTCAGAACCGCATGTGATGGACTGCTTGGTAATACAATAAGACATTGAAAATCAACATAATGAACTCTTTAGTTTTTTTCAATGGACTTCTTCAATTCTTACTGGACTGGTAAATATGATTAATTAGGCTTAGCAAGCAAAGTTAAGTTTGGACCGAGCAGAGATGAACTGAGAATGATCTGGGTTGTCTGAGCTGAAGTTAAATGTAAGCTAGAACCAAGTTCAAAAACCAATGAGTTCGAGCAGCCTCAGCAACCTGAGGAGCAGCCAGAGTGTTTTTAAACGCAGGTTGCTTAACAATCTCTCTGGTGGAATGGAGATGCAAACCAACTTCTTTGAATGACCATAAAAATCAACCAAATAGCTTTGCTTCATTCTAGAACAGTGTGCGTTGTGGTTTGAAAAGAAAGCTCTACAAAAGAAGATAATTTTCTTTTTTTTTTTTTTCTTTGTGGTACATTAGAAAGAGTCAAAGCCCGAGCATAAGTCAAATTCATGACCTTATGGCATGAGAGCACTATTCTTGTTGGGCTAATCCTCTCCTCAACTGCACATTAATCTGTACAAAAAAATTTTTGTTAATATTTTTATTTTTTTTGATAGATAAACCAGTATATTAAGCCTTGGTCCATATCTTCATTTTTACTTTAGCCCCTCAGCAGTTTTCCTCTTTAATTTTCCTGTTCGGAATGTCCCCTAAAATGCTAAATTTATAATGGTGTACATGCGCAACTAACATATCTCTAACCTTATATTGTGTGGAAGCTATTTTATCTCTAGAGTAACATTTTACAAACATAAAAATTATACGCAATTTTTGTACATAATAGTGTGGCTGTATTAACGCAAGCGTGCATGCATGCACCTTGCAGCTTTTGCAGGGTGCTCTAACTTGGATTAATTCACAAAACCTGACTTGGGGTAGTTGTGTAAGGTTGCTCCAAGTATTCAACTTAGCTCTGGATTGGTATTTGAGATGAGTGGACTGAATCAAAGAGCTGGTCGCTATGATTGTTTATGCACACAGTAGAATTTGCTTCTTGTCATTTACATATCTCAAGACATTTTTTCATTCAGATGGATACACACACAAACACACACAGCTTACAGTACTGAAGCATAATTATGCTAGGCATTGATTCGTTTTGAATATTATTTTCAGTCAGAAAAATATATATGAGCTGTGAAGAATATTCAACAAAAGATTATCAGTTATTTTTCTGCATTGCCCGGAGAAATTCTATATTAATTTGTCTAGTAATACTCGTTTAGTCGCCTGGAGAATTTTAAGCATATGATACATATATATTATGACTTATTTGTGTCCGGGACTTAAGACTTGTTCGTAGGCATGCATGTCCTAAAGTCCATTTTACTCAGGTCGAGTGACTCGAATGTCCTCCAGATTCTGCAAAAGAAGGGGAGTTTCAGGTCTTAATATGTTGATAGTACCCCATGTTAAGGACAATACATTTCATTTGAGCATTGCAAATAACATTTTCACAGAATTTATGTACGTGGATTTTTCAGTTGCTTGCGGAGCAGATTTGGATTAGATATTTTTACAAAAATTTACTGAAAATGGCAATACGTTCTTTATTGCTAAAACTATAAACACCAAAAAATATTTGCTTTTCCTGCCTCTTCTACTAGGAAAATTGTACCCTAAAAACGAATAATAAACCTGAAAATAACACACGCATGTATGCAGACAAACACCCAATCATCTTAGAAGTGAGCAACCATTAGTTATGAATTGGGGACTTTGTCCGAGCTGGTGCATAATCCGTCACAATCGAATCTCCTTCTTCATGGGACTCCTCTTCTACAATATGAAACTCACCTCGGCTCAAATGAGGAGCATCAGGAATATGGGTGTCTGCCCTGAAATTCTGGGCTGCTAGAATTATCAAAACTTTCCTTATGAGAACCGGATGCAAGAAATTTTTTTAATTTCTCCAGCTAAAACAAAATAAATGGTCAAATTAATGTTTTCTTTCAGTATATAACTCACCTTTAATCACAACTGAATTGACGCAGAAAAAGAATACAACCAGAAGAGCAATCTTGAATGGCGCTGCTGGCCTCATTTCTTGCACAAAATGCCTCTAAGCAGCACTAGAAAATTGTTGATGACATCAATATTCTTGTCTGTGCTTTCTCAGCTCACTTGTGTATATATATATATAGATATATAAGGTGAATGTAATAGACATGTGGTGTTACGTTAAAATTGTGTACTTATTTTCACCTTCTGGTAAAGACAAGCACTTCTTCAAAAAGGGTGCAATATGTAGATAGATATAGTTTATTATTCATCTTCATATTACTTGTTTTTTTGGTCTTCATATGACTTGAGCCAAGTAAAATACTAAAACATAGGACTATTAATATAAATTCAAAAGAAGAGGTTAATTTTACTTAGGGTCCTTGCATCACTGAATCCCAAATTTGGTATTTTTTTTCACAAAAACACCTCCTGAATTACGACGTAGTATCACCAAACTTTCTTAAATTTTAAAACGTAACATATTGACCCCCTAAATTATCAATTTATATCAATCAGCACCTTCTATTAACAATCCATTTGTAAAGTAGATGCAAAATTGTCATATGACTTGTATATATTCACAAAATTATAATTTTATACCGAAATTGACATCTTTTTCTTGTAATAACATTTAAATACAGGACAATTCAATGAGTATTTTAATCATTAGACAATTATTACAAAAACAAAAAATCAATTTAAGTATTAAATCATACTTTTATGAATATGTACAACTCACATGATAATTTTCATCTACTCTCTTAACAAATTATTATAATACTGCTAATAAAGGTGTTATTGATATAAATTAATAGTTTAAGGGATCAATATGTTACGCTTTAGAGTTTAAGGGGTTTAGCGATACTAATCCATAGTTCAAGCGATTTTTTGTAATTAACCCTATTTTTAATTGTTACATTCAATTCCAATACTTTTAGTTAAGTTGCAATGTAGATCTTTCGTCAAATACTGTTTCCGTTTGTCCAACTAACAAAAAACGCTTATATAAGACCAAAGTAAAATTCGATATAAAGTGCAAAAATGTTAAGTATGATAATTTTATTTTTTACTTGTAATTGTTTTTAAGAATAAAAAAGGTAATTAACAAACCATATGAGTGGCACATGGACATCTTCCATCAATTGACCAAAGATCCACATTATAACTTGATAATTACATCGAGAGGGTGATTATTAAAATCCAAAAAAGAGAGATCAAAGTAAGATTTTGAGTAAAGCGTAGAGGACTAAGTATAATTAATGCAAAAACATAAAGGAATTTACAGAATGATGATAGATTTCCCTTACGAAGTCATTCACATCCACCTCAATTGGGTCCCGAAATTTTTTTTAATTTTTTATTATCTAATCAAGCAAGTACTGATATTGCATGGATACAAAACAACTTTACTTACGTAGTACAGACCTTTTTCCTATAATTTCTTTTTTAATTCATCATAAATTGGACGGAGATGAATGCAAGTTTTGTGATAATATCCAGCAGAAGTCACTCTGATTGATTGGCAGACAGGAGGCCACGACAGTCATAGGAACACAAAGATTAGTACATATATGCAATATAGAACACATAGCTTGACGATAAATCGTACATATATATATATATACAGAGAGAGATAAAGGATCTAAGAAAAAAAAGAGGAAGAGTTACCATCAATATGCATGGTGCGGTACTCCAAGTGCCGTTGCTTTTGCATGATTTGAATGATCAAATAGGTGGTGGGACGCATTGGTTTTGTACAGATCAGAAACAAGAAACTGAGGAACATGTTCACAAATATATATTAATATATATATATATGTATGGTGCCCAGTGCCCCCTCATATATATATCAGCATCGTGATCAAGTGAGATGTTGGGAGTATGCAGTTTTCTGTGCGATTAGTATGGGCTGGAATGTGATTGCTGCACTTGCAGCTGTCCCTAAGAAAAAGCTAGTCAATGCTGTGCAACAACATTGACAACTCATGGGTTCCACTGTTGGCCAAGTAAGCTAAGTTGTACTGGGTTCCTAGCTCTCTAACCTTTGATGTACGTTATATTGTCTTGGTTAGAAAAAAGTAGTAGAAGAAGAAGACTGGATTGGACATTGTTCGTGTTATTGAGTGTGAAGAGCATTGCCAAGGTCTCAAGCTTGATGAGAGTTGTATAAATATGAGTTTATATGCGTGCTATTAATTTTTTGGGATCACCCCATTAACTCGGTAATTACTTGAATTTTATGAGATGTGGGGATTATATATGCTCAGATTAGTTAAAATGCTTACAAGTTAATCCTAACACTTAATTAGAAAAAAAACACTTAATTAGCAAAAAAAAGAAAAAATTAAAAGAAGGTAATGGTTGTGGATTATAACATTTGAGTTATATGGATACAAGGTAGTTCTTACCTTAAAAAGATTGAGTCGAATTGACAATTTTTCTAAACCATTGCACTTGATGGCCTTTTATTTTAAACCATAACATTCACCCTTTTGACTCATACGTATATCTTTAGGCCATATTTTAAGTCTGTTAGTTATCTAAAATGTTGAAATTAAAAAATTATTAAAATATAACTTTTAATACTTTATATAAATAGACAAAACATGTTTAGAATGTATCCTAAAACAACATATGAGCATTTGTCTTCTAAAAAAACCTGTCATATTATTGTAATAGTGTTTTTGATACGAAAAGTGTGTACGAATAAAACTTTCCTTTTGGGTTTAAAAATAAATATCAAAACTATTCCTATACGTTTTATGACAAGTACTTTGTCAACCCAACTTTTTCAAGTGATTAAGATTACTAGTGCTCAATTGGGTTAGCATAATTCCCAGTGGGAGAAGTACAAAATAGGACTGGGGTCAATCTATGACTCCCACGTGAGGAATTAAAAGGATAGCGCCGTAGTGATTCAAAAAGAACAACCCGTTTAGGGCATGATACGCAAAACGCGGATTATGGGTCGTCCAGCTTTGGAGCAATTGTTTCAGATAATTGTCATATGGTATGGCTTCTAGTGTAATTTCAGTATATATGATAAGTTCACATGATTGCACATATACTCAAATTACAACATAAGTCACATGCATGAGATTATCACGGTCATAGTTTTTTGCTCTAATTAGAGATGAATTATCCTTTGAAAAGTTGCTTAATGCAACCATTATACAATGTGATAGTCCTTGTACAGGGGCATATTTGTTTTATAGGGTAAAGTCATAAGATTGAACTATTAATCTCGTATTTGATCTTGTCCCATGTTTGATTGCTCAAAAAATAAGTCCAGGAAATCAATTCAGTGATAATCTTTTATCCCCTATATATAAGGCTAAATAATCCCTAAGTGAATGTGGGATATGTAATTCAGGGAGAGGTTGGAGGTCAAATTTAAAGTTACCTTGAAAAGATTTGTAATTTCTAGATTAATTATTCGGCGATTTTTTATGCCCTTATACCAAGTAAACTCATAACTATCAACTCGTCCAACTCTGCCCATGTTAAATGGGTTTGGATCCAACTAGTATGATAAATGGGCTGTTGTTGGGCTAATTACAAAACATCTATTTATAAATGGGTTGACCTACTGGACCCATTATACACTCAGTTAAAACAAACCTAAGCAAACCCATTTGGCAACCTAAACCCCCAACCCTATTTGGTAATCGAAAAGTCACTGACCACCAGCCCCTAGCCAACCACCGGA
This sequence comes from Euryodendron excelsum, assembly GCA_033060915.1. Classification (NCBI taxonomy): domain Eukaryota; kingdom Viridiplantae; phylum Streptophyta; class Magnoliopsida; order Ericales; family Pentaphylacaceae; genus Euryodendron; species Euryodendron excelsum. Next base: position 12,137,631 of record CM065389.1, on the reverse strand, counting down.
CTACCACCGGACCACCGACCACTGGAACACCGCCATTGCATCACTGACCACTGACCAACCAGTCACCACCGACCATCGGAACACCACCAGCTAACCACCGAACTACCAGCCCACCACCCTGCGACCCCCATAGCCACCACATACTACACCGATCAGCCACCACTGCCCTCACCGCCTATGCCAACCACCGCAGCACCACAACCCATGATCAGCTTCACGCCCACACTGTCAAGGCTGGGTTCAAAGCCTACCCTCATGTTGCCAACACTCTGCTACTTCTACTTTGTTTTAATTGGTTTTGAAAACTTTATAGAGAGAAAATAGTTTAGTGATTAGGTAGTACTGAGTACTCAGTGGTAATTCCTATTAAATTATGACACATGATATGTAAATACATCAGCAACTCGAGTTTGTGGAATAATAGAGAGACTTTTAAGAAAAAATATCACATGACAAAATCTGATTGGATGTTTTTGTAAAATCTTTTCACTACTCCACAAATTCAAGTTACTAATATATTTACATGCTATGTATTACCATTTGATAGGGATTACCACTGAATATTAAATACTATCTGACCATTAGACTATTTTCCATTTCTAAGGTTTGCAAAACCAATTAAAACAGAGTAAAAGTAGCAGACTGTTGGCAACATGAGGGTAGGCTTTGAACCCAACCTTGATAGTGTGGGCATGGAGCTGACCGCCGGTGGTGGTGCTACGGTGGTTGGCACAGGCGGTGAGGGCGGTGGTGGCTGATTGGTGTAGTTTGTGATGGCTATTGGGGCTGTATGGTGGTGGGCTAGCAGTTCAATGGTTGGCTGGTGGTGTTCCGGTGGTCGTTGGTGACTAGCAGGTCGGTGGTGTAATGGTGGTGTTCTAGTGGTCGGTGGTTCGGTGGTAGTCCGGTGGCTGGCTGGGGGTTGGTGATCGATGGTTTTTTTTATTACCAAATATGGTTGGGGGTTTAGGTTGCCAAATGAGTTTGTTTAGGTTTGTCTTAACTGGGTGTATAATGGGTCCTGTAGATCAATCCATTTATAGATAGGTATTTTGTAATTAGCCTAACAACAGACCATTTATTATAGTAGTTGGACTCAAGCCCATTTAACATGAACAGAGTTGGGCAGATTGACGTTATGGATTTACTTTGCCGGCCCTACCTCATACTCAGTTCCGCCACTACAAGCCATTCTGTGGGATGATCATAGAGCAATATTCATGCAAATGACTATAGTTCAAGAGCCCGTCAGTTAAAAATTTGCATGTATATATGGAAAAGCTTGTACTCTCATTGCGGGTTCAACTGTCCTATGCAAGTTTGAACTAAATTCCATGGAGGCTGGTTACATGATTGGGACTTCGCTCCACATCATATCCATGTGATTCCATATTTTTTTCAGTAATTTTTTTTTCTATGTTTTTCTTCACAATCTTTACATTGCCTCTAATGGAATGGCTAGACCATTTCCAGTATGAGATATTATAGGAGAGTGCAACCTGAAAAAGAAAAAAAAAAAATCCGACCGTTTGCTAAAATTCTCTCAAATAACCTAGAAATTCCTTCAAACTTTGGAGTCTCTGATCAAGACACAGCACCTGCAAGAATGTGGTAGAGAGAGATTTTGACCAAATATTTGAGGAAAGAATGTCGATGGGCACAAGTATTTGCATAGCTTCTTAGGGAAAATTTATGACATCCGGCTTTGATGCTTAATGCTAAAATCGAATGCTAAAATCGGGATCTGGCACACGGAATTCATTTCTACGGAAACAAATGAATCCAGGAAGAGGTTTACGTATATATTGCAGCGTTCCCCAGATGTTTACTTTGGTTGAAGTGAAATATTATTAGTCACGTATATTTTACCACCAAAGAAAATTATTACCTTCGGGAAGTAAATTTGTTAGCTTCAACTTCAATCTCTCTTCACACTCTCTTGCGATCAACTACTCCTTCTTGTAGTTAGTTATTATACACGTAATGCATAAAATTTACAACATTTACAACATGCTTGGTTCTGTTATTTTTTTATCTTTCTATATTATTTTTTGATTTACCAAAGAAAAATTTATTTGAGAATTGCTGGAGTTATTGCTGAGCTAAATTCGTTTGAAAAACTCCTTTTCCAAATTTGAGTTCAATCACACAGATCTTATATAAAAATGAATTTTATTTCCTTAGTTTAATAGTTTAAGTCAATTTCTTTACTTTTTTAGCTGATGGGTCATGTTTGGTTTTGCTATGATGCGTTGCTAGCAGAGCATACAACGGACTCAACCTTGTCGATCAAGTAAAATATTTTCTGTCCAATTTGAGAATTGGACAGAAGGAATGAACAATCTGTTTAATTTCTGATTCTATAAATATTCTAACTTTGATGTAACTGTTGTAGGTAAATTCCGTATTTCAACTGCAAACAATTTTTAAAAAATTGTTCAATCTTAATTTGTTCAAATTACTTAAACTTGTTGATGTAGATTAGTATCTACAACAACCATTGCAGTATGGGAAACACAAGTTGTTTCGGGAATAGTAACTGATTGAAATTAACTAAAAGAAGACATAAAAATAATACTACCCAATGTCATAGCATGCAATGCTAGCTGTAAGAATTTGATTGTGTTGGGCTTCATAAGAATGGCAATCCATGGGCTTGACTTGTCAATCTGAGTTCTCAAGCTAGAGGGCCCCAACCGCAACTCAAGCCAAGGCTTTATAAGTCATATTAAGTTTTTAAATTTATGATCGAGACGAAAGAATCCTGTTCTTTGCCAAAATCCATTGTGTGTATTGTAACTTTCTTTTTCTAGAAACACTTGCCAATCCCCATGCAAAAATGAATTTAATAGCATATTCGACTGAAATTATGTTTTAGTTTTCTCGAATATCTCAAAAATAATTAATTTTTATATGGTTTTATCTGATAATTCTTCATTGTTAACCTCTGATTTTAAACCCAAAAATAAAAAAATAAAGTAAATATGCTTGCAACTAAAGTATTGAATAAAAGAAATCAAACAAGAATAATTTTGTTGACATAGAATTGTTAAAAATCCACAATTATGTGTGTATATATAAGCTTCAAAGAGAGAGAAGATTTGCATTCACATAGTCACATGTAAATTGTTGCAATATTAGGCATATGATTTTTATGAAAGAATTATTCATCTTAAACGAGTGAATGAATCACCCCAGCTTGCTTTCATTTTTTATTTCATTACATTTCTCCCTTTTCCATGACTAACTATTCATTTTTAGGTGCGCCCAGGAAAGGTGGTGGGTCCTACCTAGAGTTACGTGATTAAGCAAAATAAGTAATGAAAATTTAAACTTACAAGGAGCCAAAAATGGAGGGGAGGTATAATAGCTATGATTTGATACTTAAATAAGTGTTTCCTAACACTTAAATGGAGAAATAACACTTATTTATGCCAAAATATCAAGTGCATTTTTTAAATTACATGTTTATTAACCAAAGACAAAAAAAAAAAAAAATTTATTGTGTCTAGCCCCAAAGATTAGAATTGTGAATTTATTTTTCTGTTAACAATGCCTACAAAAACTTAAATTACAATAATAATATTGGTAAAAATGTAACAAGTTTTAATTCAAGGGCAAACTGATAGTGGGGAATAACTAAGGGGGTTAAAGTATAATTAATTTCTAATTTTTTTCACCTCTATCAAAATGTTAGACTACATTAGCTTAGTTTTAAAAATTGAAAGCCTCAAGCAAAAGAAATCACAGCTGGGATGACATTAAAATCTTTGGTAAAGTAGGAGAAAGAAAATATATACCGAGTGGATATATGGATTTTGGCCTGATCACTAACTCTTTGTTATTTGAGGGAGGTTTTCTCACAAAAAACAAAGTAAATTATATTTTACTCCTTTTTATTTTGCATCGAATTTCACTTTAGAACATGTACATTTCATTGTAATAATTAAACTCTTGTACTTTTAATTTGTTGCAATATCACTCTCCTATAAACTTCTGTTCATATAATTAACAGCTAAAAGACTTGTGCGTCTCGTGTAACCTTTTTTCAAAGGTAAAATATGTATTTTCACATTATTTTGAGAACCAAACACTCTTATCTCTCACTAATCGCTCTCAAAACCTCTAAGAATTAAGTCATTATACGTATAAAACAAAATTGGGCTTACAAAAAAACCCTAATCATCTCATGTGAGAAGGTGTCGAGAGTGTTTGAAAGTCAAAATGGTGAAAAAAAAATATAATTTTACCTTTAAAAAATTGTCACATGAGACGTACATTTGGCCTTCAATTGCACAAATACAAGCTCATGGGAGATTCATATAGTAACGAATTAAAATTATAATTAATTAATTTTTATAATTAACAATATAATTTTTAAAGTAAAATTCAATGTAAAGTTAAAAAATACAAAGTATTATTTACTTAAAAAAAATGATTCATCCAAGTGCAAAAGTTCAGCTTTAATGCCCATATGACTTTTATAAGAATAAGGATGTTTGCCACGCATGCAAAGTGGGCACGCCTTAAACTTTGAGACAGGTTTTAAGTGCAAGGTTTATGGTTGCTTTCTGCATTAAAAATAAAAAAAAACAAAAAAAAAAAAGCCCTTCTTTTAACATCTAGCTGCATGAAAATGCATACTTTTTGAAATGTTCACAGCCCTTTTATTATTGTATTTACTAATTAAAATGTTTATTAGAATAGTTTCAATTAAATGTTGTTGGATAAGGAGAAATTTATCATCTTAAACATTAAGACGATGATATCAGCATTTTCCATCTAATGTTTTAACAGACAGACGAAGTTGTTCTAGATATTAAGTAAGAAGTGTTACTGAAATTTCGTAAATCCAAGAAAGTGTTCTGGTAATAGTTCCAAACTTAACTGGGTGCTAGTATAATTCTCTCTCTCTCTCTCTCTCTCTCTCTCTCTCTCTCTCTCTCTCTATATATATATATATATATATATATATGCATAAAGGGCAAGTAAAACCCATCATGTTGTACAAAATGATGTGGTCTTTTGGTTAAAAAAAATTCATTATACTTATTTTTAATTATAAAAATAATATTGTAATATGTTGTATAAATTTTTTTAGGAGAATAACATTTTTACGCTATTTGAAACAAGAAGCATTATTCTTTCAGCCTCATGATGCATGCGTGCCTGGACCTAATTAAGGCCATTTTAGAATGAAATGGGCCCACGATTGAGAGACTTGTGAGACTTGTTGAAGCATCTCATCAACACCATTTGGAAGTAGAATCTCTAAGATCAACGGCTCTGATAGTAGCTATCATGATGATGCTCGCATCATATCGTATCCAAGCATAGTTTGGAAAGAAGATGGGGTCCCCAATAAAAGCAGTCCAAAAGCCACCCAGCACTTTACTATAAAGCAAAACAGCTCTATTTCCTTTTTCAAAAAGGCATGGTTGGCCGACTGACAAAGGTTTCACTAAACTGACTTTTTATACTCGACAAGGGGCTATTGGCCTTATCCCTTTGAAGACACAAATTTGCCAATTTGGGCCCACCCCATTGGGTGGGTCCCCACCACCATGTGAACCCATTTGAGCCACCCATGGAGGCAGCTTTCACACCCAGGTCCCACCACCATCCCTACCACTAGCTCTCATGATTCTCGGCGTGAGCTAGATAAACAAACGAAACCGCCATTCTTTTTGAAAATTTAGAATATATGATAATAATATTTTTATAAATAAAAATTTATCATAATAAATATTTTATTTTTAAATAAATAACTCTTATTTAATTATAGTATTATAATAATATGATAAATTATACTTATATAGCATTACTAAATAGAAATGCTGCCCTCCAAACATCACACATGGGCCTAACCCACCATTAAATAGTTGCACCCACACCTTATTTTGGTGCACCCTTTTTCTCTTAGCTAATCGTCACCATCGGATTCACACGCACGCGTCACGATGCATTTGTTGTTTCAATCGACGACCCTCAAATGCCGAAGTCCAAACATGTGTGATCCATGGTATACATAACTCTCATTCTATTCCCTAGTGTATAAAAACCATAGGAAGAAAGAAAATTGTACCCACCATCAAAAGTTTAACCTCTGTTCATGGAGAAAAGTAGGTCATTTCCTCAGTACTCATCTTCTTACTCCGGCGAGTTCGGGTTCGGAGACCGATCAAACTCGTATACCTTCAACGGGCCAAGCAACAAGGACGAAGGTTTCGCGTCGTCGAATGATCCCGAGCTCAAGCGGAAGAAGAGAATAGCATCTTACAACATGTTTACAACGGAAGGTAAGCTTAAATCCTCCCTAAGGGACAGTTTCAAGTGGATCAAGGGCAAGTTCAGCGACGTACGTTACGGCCTGTGAGTTGCTAGAGTCCCTTCTGAACCGTTCTGGTTTGTTGCTGTTTGTTTCATGGTTTTGTTTGAGGATCAGAGAGAGAAACTCTCTCTCTCTCATGAAAACGAATTGTGAAGGGTGTTGCATGTATCATGCATGGGAATTAACATGCATGCCGTGGATCATACTAAGAATATTGGTCATTGAGTTTTAATTTGTTTTGGTGAAAAATAGGTCTTTTTTTTTTTTTTTTTTTTTTTGGGTTGAATGTTATATCCTAATGTTTTGGTGATTATATGGTATGTATATGTATCGGCTTCTGAAATCATACATAGGACCCCAGTGACAAACACCGCCTTAGACATGTTGATCCTGCTATTAGAGCTTGAAGGATATAGAAAGCCCAACGTACTGGAATTCAGTCATTATGAGTTTGGTGGCTACTTCAAGGTATTTACATTTAGCAAAATGGTATTTTTACAAACAATTCATACAAAATTTGCATAAAAAATGATATGGTAGTGATAATTTTGTACTTAAAAGTCATTCTAGTGATTGTTTATTTTGGAGTGAGGTTCTCATTAATACATATTATTTTGTATGAATTTTTTGTTTGACAATGATAATGCCATTTTTATAATTAAGAACTATCGTGTGTGAAGTGTTTTGTTGTGAACTAAAATATTATGATTTGGTTTTATCTATCTCATTATATACATAAATTGTGCATGGATTTGTTTGATTATATAGAATTACTCGTGTGATATTCTCTTAGGAAAATGCTATATTTTTAGAAAATTTATACAAAAAATTTTACTAGACTAATGTGGTAATGGTGTTATTGTAATTAAGAACCATCATAATGAGCATTTTGTTTTGAGGTGAATAACTCTTATCTAATTATGGTGATAAATTTTTAATTTATATAACATTACCCATTATATTATTCTCAGAATGAAAACAGAACACTATTGTCAAATATATCATACCAAAAGGCCTGCTAATTTGTCTGCTAATCATTTACCATCTTAAGAAGTAACAAGAACAATTTGGGACGCTTCACCATATAATGGCCAAGTGAGAGAGTGAGACACCAACAGGCAACAAATGAGAAATGCTATAAAATTGAAAAATTTATATATATATATATATATAATGATTGGTCGAATAAGTGCACTTTCACTTTAAAACACCGTACATTTATCTTGATGACTTTGAGTTATAAATTGTCACATTATTCTTATGAGATTTTTTATAAAAATTTTGTAAAAGCACATAATTTTCCATAACAAATAGAGATAATATAAATAGATAAATGAGTTTGTCTTGAGCTACCTTAATCACATCAGTTGCAAAATGACCTAGGCGGGCCCAACCTGAACTCACAACTCTTCCTTAGTCTAGTTGGTCCAGGAGGACTATTGAGGTCCCCATAGAACATTATTGACTAGACAAGGGAGTAAAAGATGAAACAAAGCCTAAATTTTTTTTTTTTCTCAAGAACCAAAGCCTAAATGACAAAAGATAAAAGGGAAAAATCCAATGAGATCTTTGAATTGAGTGACGTCTTACCTCACCTCTCCTTGTAACATGACTAAAGTTTCGGACATAATGATAGTTGACAACTAATTAAAGGGATATTTAGCAGGCTTTCTGACTATTTTTTGTTTCCAATTGTTTGGCATTTTGGCAAGAAGTCAGAGATCATGTGACTGATTGCCTAATCTATTCAAATTAGTCATCTTTGAACATTACATTTGACTTTCTTTAATTTGTTGGGTTATGTATCGTATAGCATGTTAGAACTGTAGAACATGTGGCACTGTTGCCAATAGTATAGCTTTCAATTTGATGAATTTGGAAGATTTTTAACTCACCAAAATCTGTAAATGCTTTTCTTGACCAAAACTTGCTTTGGTTTCTACTCAAAATACAAGAAATACTCTGGAGATGCTACTAAATTGTTCCTTGGTGTTTGCTTTTCAATTTCTTCTAGCTGTCTTCTAATTAATTTGGGTTACAAGAAACCAAAAACATGACAAACAAAGAGCAGCATAGTTTTCCAACTTACAAAAATGTTGACAAATTAAATCAAAGCTCAATAGCATATTACACAACAGCATTACATGCATTGCATGGTATAAAACTATAAATATGTATTATAAATCAACTAATTTGGAAAAAAAAAAAAACTCTATAGAAAACGAACAAAATAGTACAGCAACTAACAAATCAAAAAAACAAGAAAGTCTCAGCTGGCTGCAGCGGTTCCCTCACCCTGCCTAATAATCTCCTGCGTGTAGGATAAGGAGTTTTTTCTGATCGAGCTTTGGGAATTCTCTTGTGGACACAGATCTCTGCACCTGGTTCACTCTGTACATGTTGTTATTGTTGTGGTTGTATTTCATAGTTCTTGTTTTGGCATTTGATGATGGAGGCATGTTCTTAATGTTCTTGGTAGCATTAGGATGCGCTTCGGAACTAGGGGACTTCTTTTTTCGAGATGGTGCATCTGGGGAGAGTGAAGGAGGTGGACTCCATTCTTGATGGGTTTGCTTTATGCTAGAGGTTCTTGTTGCACTCCTAACCTGCTGGAGGTTCAACTCCGGCTCCTGAAAATAATATTATCTATATGTATTATATACTACCTCCATGGTTGTATTCACTACAAAAAAATTTGATTTTCTGCAATTGCAAACATCCATCGAATAATATTATCTATATGTATTATATACTACCTCCATGGTTATATTCACTACAAAAAAATTTTATTTTCTGCAATTGCAAACATCCATCGATTAAAGTAGAACATCGAGTAATATATACGAGGGTTTATGTGTGATTCGTTCAGATAATGGACTGAGACAAAAGAAAGAAAAAAAAATTCTAGTACCAACGAATTGGATAAAATGGAAGGACTCCATTCACTATCTAAAAAGAAGAAAAGCTGTCATATTTCTCTATTGTGTATGAAATTTATGGTTCATCTCCCCATTGCTAACCTGGTCTAAAGAATACTGTCGCTAATAATCTTAGCGACAGCAAAAGAAGAGTCGCAAATACTTTTAGACTCCGCTTGTAACTCGAATTTCAGTAAAAAAAAGAAAAATGTAAAGGAAAATAAAAAGTATTTTTGTTCACTTTTTCTTTACATTTTTTTTCTTTATTTTTTCTACCAAAAATTCGGGTTCCAAACAAAACGTTAGTGATAGAATGGCGAAAGCAAACTAACTCTTAACCATAGCTGCACGGAAACCTAATTTGGGGGCGGAAACGCGTTTCCAGGACGGGTACAAAACTTGTTTAAAAAATTTGAAGAAACGTTTCGGAAGCGCGGTGGAAACGTTTCGGAAACTTCTAGGAAACTTGTAAAAAACTCTTTGGATACTTAACGGAAACTCTTGGGAAACTTAAGAGAAACTCTTAGGAAACGCTTCAAAAACTTAAAATGTTAATTTTTATACATTTTTTTCCTTAAGTTCTAACTAAGTATCTATGAAATTATTTGCATAGGTTTTCACTAAGTTTTTCAAATGTCTCTACTAAGTTTCTTCAAAGTTTCTACTAAGTTTCTCAAAGGTTTCCACTAAGTTTTTTAAAAGTCTCCTTTGAGTTTCCTATTAAGTTTTCTAATCGTTTTCCGCTTTCCGCTTTCCCTTTTTTTTTTTTTACTGCACTTTTCGCTTCCGTTTCCCCTAACATCTCCAGCTTTTGTTTCTCATTTCGGCAACTATGCTCTTAGCGACACACTCAAAAACTGTCACTAATAAGAATGGGAAAACAGGACTCTTTAGTGACGGGATTTTCTCCTCAATCATAATTTTAGCGGTTATTTGCCATAGCATGTAGGAACTATTTTGGAAAAATTTTGCGACAGAATAAAACCGCCGCTAAAAGGACCTTTAGCTATATCATGGATTAGGTATATGTATGGAATTACATACAAAAGCTAATATTTAAGGCACAAAACCTGAATAATATCTTCCAAAGAAGTTGGGAATTTTCACATTGATTTGCCACTTAAACTGAAAGGACATGTGTACCTCTTTAGAAAAACCAGAATCTGCTTTTGGTTTCTCCATGGCTAGATCCTTCTTCGGGCGCTCTCGTTGTGTTCTTGACCGTTCCCTCATTTTAGAATTCCTTTGCCTACAACAAATAGAAAAGTAACTTGGTAGTCCTTGCAAAATAAATACTTATCATCTACTCTTATCTATTCTGATATGTATGGATGATCTCTATTCATATATAATCCTCAGGGATTTTAGGTATCAATTCTTCAAGTTTTGTGTGATTATATTTAGCTTTAAATCACAACATCTCATTTATTTTCTTGGTATTACTTACAGTCAAATCCTTGTTATTCCTCTAATAATGCCCAAATTACAGATTTTCATTTCAACTTTGATCATTGAAGAGGATAAAATCAACCTCACTAACTATAACCATCAACATTGAAGACATAGAAGATGTAAATAATTTGTTTTTGCTCTTTTAGCTAGATATACCGCCTGGAAAACCAAGAAAATGTTGACTAACTTACCTTCTCCTGTCACTGGTTTGGGCTGGCTCTTCTTCCTTAGCATAGATTACAGGTAAACCAGAACGGTCGCATGCCAATGGGTTTGTGTGAAAGAACTGCAACCAAAGATCTTCTTTAGAACCAAAAAAAAAAACTAGAAGCATCCATTGTTGGCATTTCTGAAGTATTCAACCATCCAAAAGAAAACCACATAGTTGAAAATTTCAAAACTGGTGTTCTGGAGAAGGGTTTTAAAATCTGTACTTCATTTTGGAGAGCAGAGCCGGCAGTGCCACGAGATGCAGGATCTAGAGCAAGAAGAATGTTCAAAAGACCCAAAGAAGATGCAGGGAAGTCGCTAAATACTGCTCGAAGGCTAGGTTTATACGCATGTGGTGGTCTGAAGGTCGTAGACACCTTCAATCTCTTCCAATATTCCTCTGATGGTGTGCCACATAGCTTGAATATCCTATGAAGTTGCTCAACCTGAATTTGATTCCATGTCAATTTAGGATGCAAATAAAAATGATGCTGAAATATAAGTTTTTAGATCCTTGATTAAACAACATTACCTCTGTTCTGCCAGGCAAAATTGGCCTCACCGCAAACATTTCTGCCATGAGACATCCAGCACTTCAAAGATCAATGCCAACTCCATATTCTGTAGCACCTAAGAGCAGCTCGGGGGCTCTGTACCAAAGTGTCACCACTCGGCTTGTCAGGTGACACTTTCTATTCGGATTGAAATAAGTCGCAAGCCCAAAATCCGCAATCTTTAGCACCCCATTTATATCAATCAGCAAGTTTGATCCCTTAATGTCTCGATGTAAAATGCCCCGTTCGTGGCAGTGCTGCAGACCCGAAAGCAGTTGATGCATATAACACTTGACCTGTATTGATCAACTCTTCCAGAATTAGCAATTGGGAAATTTTGATAGAAATTTCATTGAGGCAAGAACAGAATTATCTCAACCTGAGGTTCGGTAAACCACTGATCACGCCGAGAGATGATTCTAGCTAAATCAGAATGCATGTAATCAAAGACCAGGTACAAGCTGTATTGCATCCTTGATGTGGCTAACCCTTCAAGCTTTACAATATTGGGATGATCTAGCTTCTGCAAGATCATAATCTCTCGCGCCATGAACTTCACGCTCTCGGGTCCTGACGTGTCGAATCTGACCTTCTTGAGGGCAACAATTTTTCCTGTTTTCCTATCTCGGGCTTTATACACATTACTATATGTCCCTTGCCCTACCTGTTTTGTGAAATATTTTTGTCAATTCTAGCTCTAATTACAATTCTTTGCCTGATAGCAATTCAAACAACTAAAATAAAAACAATTTTTGAACAAAAGATGCTTCTATAGTGCAAAATATAGCAACCCTTATTACATTAAGAGGTAAACGGTTTCGTTGTCCAAACACAATGCTAATTGAAACAAATTCTAACTGTTAACATAACCAATCTCATAAAATTCCATATGAATATGAATTCTAATTAATCTAATAAAGATTGAGCTAACCTTATCAAGCTTCTCATGAGACTCTGCACTTCTAGGGACTACACCAGCCAGAACATCTCTAGGGATATTGTCAGTGAGCCATTTTGGCCACCCATCCACTAGCTCATCCTCTCCAGCCAGCTTCAACGATGAAATCCTCTTGGTAATATTGCCAGAACCACCACCACTGCCGCCACTGCCACTGCAACGACCACTACTATCTTTCTGTGCCTCTCTAATGATCAACTTTCCTTCTTGGCCACCACCTCTGCCCCCACTACTTCCAGTACCGGTACTACTACCGGTATGTCCAGCACTGCTCTTCCTTGGCTCAGGCCGAGGAATCGGGCCTGACTTACCCAAATGTCTCTGACCAGTTGATTTCCTCCCTTCAAGATACTTTCCTTTGGCATACCCATTTTCCATCTTCAACTTCTGTAAACCCGGAGGGGGTGAATTCGTCGATGGCTTGGCCTGGGCACATCCCATAGCTATGTTGTTTGCATCAGCTTGTGATGCTGCAGTAGTTTTTGAAAACTAAGAATAACAAGGAGGAGAAGAAGAGGACAAATGGTGAACAGAGAGGGAGATGAAATGCAGGCTCTGTGTGTGTAGAGAGAGGGAGAAAGAAGAAAGAGATGGGAGAAGAAGATGACGAGGTGGCCGGCCATTTGGTTTGACTTTATCCTCTCTAGAGAAGCGATCAAAAGATCTTTCCAGACTTAATTTAAGGTCAATTCATGTGTTGCTGTTTTGGCATCAAAAACTGTATTTAAATATTTGTTGATTTTAGGCATATGCTTGTCCATTGTTTCAGCAATGAAGCTGAACCTGATGATGTAGCAGGGTGCAGTAGTACTGCAGTTAATCATACCGGCCAAGGTATTATTTTTGTTATAGGTACAGCACATTTCGATAGCAGTGCTGGGTATTCTCTTGAATTATTACTATAAATATTTTATATTGGTATAAAGATGTATTTACTTAAAAAATAATTATTTACAAAATTTATCATTATCTATATCAAATATTATTTGATACTAAATTATTTTAAAATAACATAGACATGTTATCAAATTTAAATATATATTCAAAAATATGCATAGGCATTAATTGTCCAGTATATATCCAACATAAATTTTAATGGATATTTATCATCAAAATATATTAAAAATAAATTATGTCAAAATAAATTATAGAAGATCCGGTATCGTCCGGTAAATCCAGTATTAATAGGCATTGACCGCAATCATCAGTAACTTGATCAGTATGAAAGTTATCCTTCTTAACATAATTATCAGAACTGAACTAGATCAGTCAGTTAAATCGGTTGAACTGAAAATTAAATCATGAACCGATTTGATTCAACTAATTTATCAAAAATACAATTGAACCAGATTGAACTGTGTTGAACCGGTTAGTATTTTAAAAAATTAATGAACCGTCTGGTGTATAGTGAACTAGATGGTGTTTTAAAAAAAAAAGTCAAAAGAGCCCAAATTGCACATGATTTAAACCATTTGTTTACAGAAAACATATCTTTTATGGTCTTTTAATAAATAAAATAAAATCAATACGTAAAAACTTTAAACTAAAAGCAAGAAAAAGAAAAAAGAAAAAGGAAGAAATATGGGGAAAAAAGTATCAATTGGCATTAGAATAAAGAATAATAAATTTGAGAGAAAAAAAAGTCATCTTGAATGTTTTTAAAATTACTTATTTTTATATTTTTTCTTATAAGTATTTATTTTTTATAATTAGTTTGAGTTCTTGTACGAAAATAAGTATCATTTAGCTTATTAATATTTTTTTAACTATTATTTTTATTTAAATATATTATTATTTATTTATTGTATAACCAATTACATTGATTGAATTAGTAACCAATATCATCACCGGTTCAATGACCGGTCCAGTTCTTACAACTATGTTTCTTTGTATTATTTCGATATCAATAACTAGGGAGCGGTTTTACTGTTATCAAGTTGTATCAAGTTGGGTGTTGTTGATGACGTGGCCAATAAAAAGTTACCCCGTAACCATTCTAAAAAGTACCATTTGTACAGGATTGTAAACTTTGAACCCCACCCTCTCTCCATCTCTTCCTCTCGCTCCTTTCTCTCTCTAAACCGAAGCATCTAGCTGTGGTGACCATGGACGGCCACCCAGACCCAACGTCCTCTCTCTGTCTCGCTCTCTCTCACTCTCTATATATATATAAACTCAACAGCCACCCAACATCCTCTTCCTCTCTCTCTCTCTTGAAAACCGTAAATGTACTACACCACACTCCATGGATCCATCCTATCACTCCTTGTTTCGTATTGAGGAAAATAAATTTGATAAATTAATAAATTAAATATTAATTGGAGATGCCTTTATGTTTATCTGGCTGTTGCCGTTGCCAATGTGCCGTGGCCATGGTTGAGGACAGGAGAAGAGAGAGACAGATGTGAAGGTAGGCTTTTGGGCTAACACCACATAGATTTGGACGGAAATAGAGATGGTGTTGCATAGGTGAAGGGAGATCTGCCGGTGATTATGACGGCGTAGGGGATTTGAAAGCCCCGTTCAATGGAAGAGAAAACGGAATAAAGAAGGAATGTCAAGGTCTTTTGCTGTAAAAGAGTGAAAAAATTAAAAAAAATGGAAAGTAACAAAATAAGAAAAAACTAAGAGAGAAAGAGTTAGAGATGTAGGGGTTTTAAAGTTTTAAATCTGATACAAACGTGAATAGCGGTTAAGTTTAGAGAGAGAAAGAAGAAGATGGTCGCCACAGCTAAATACTTTCAAGATTAGGATGTTAGGTTTAGGTTTCTTGCATGCCAAATCATTTGGCGTGTAAGTGAATCTTCTGCAGCGAAGTTAGGATTAATGTTTTGATGTGTCCTCTATTTGAAAATTTGTGCTCTTTTTTGGGCTCGAGTTCGCTAGTAATGTACATTTTTGGTAGTAAAATGTTGACTTACTGGAGAAAAAAAAAAAGATGTCACAAAAACAGAAATTAGTGGACCGGATGAGATCAAATTAATGGTGTAAAAATTAGATCATTTTATAATATAAAACTATTTTTTAAACTTAATAGCAAACATTCAGTAGTTCTAAAGTCACCCTAGCAGAGTTGGCCTCCTCTCTTCCTTTCTATGTTTATTTTTGATAAACTGTCGATTCTCTAATTAATGGAACTGAGAGGATTCGAATCCCATAAACTTCTTTTATAATAGCAATCACATATTTATAATTATGACTCATAATTATAGATCTAAGTTTCTAGATACTAGGATTTCAAAATCATATATCCTTTTCATGTATAATTATGACTCATAATTATAGATCTAAGTTTCTAGATACTAGGATTTCAAAATCATATATCCTTTTCATGTAATAATTCTATGGAAAATTCTATATGACTTGTTTTATTTGTACAACACAATTAAGTATTTGTGAAGCTTACGCGAAACCCAAATTCAAAACAACCACAAAAAATTTCACCACGGTTCGACCAACCCCACCCCCCCCCCCCCCCCCCCCCCCCCCCCCCCCCCCTCTCTCAATTGCCACTCGCTGTCTACTCTGAAAAATCCTCCTCTCCCCCACTTCCCCACTACCATAGAAACAACAAAAAAATCGATTCAAGCGTCAAAATCCTATGCCTAACCTCAAAGCATATATTTAGGCAATCGCAAAAGACAATGATCATAATCAACTCTGCCCATTGAGTTTTAAAACACGATTATTTTGTTCATGCACAATTAATCTGTGAGCTTCAATGTTAGCCGCATCCTCTGCTTATAATTTCATGTGATACAAATATAGTCTTGACTCCATTCCACTGAATCCATGATACCAAATAGTTTTATTTGTTCATTTTTTCTTTTGAGGAAATTGATACTACATTAGACTAAAGTAGTAGTAAGAATCATAGCTCTGGATACAAAATGAGGACAAGCTACTCCTGTTAAAAACCTGAGACGCATAGAGACTGACAATTCAACATAAAAAATACATTGAATTTATAATTTAATTATTATTTAAGATAAAATATATTTACAATTTAAATTTGTAATATGTTTTATGAGTGTCTAAGTGATGGACACATATTTCTGGGGTGTTCATTAAAAAATAAACAAATAAAAATTCAGAACAGACTAATTGACGTGTTCAACACATATCCCAGAGTGTTCGAAGAGTATGTGTTTCTGACACCCATCCGACAGGGATACCTCATCTTTTTTAAAATTGTTTGTGCTTCTTAGGTAAAAACTATATCCAGGTGAGGACTATCCGAGGCCAAACTGGCTAGTCTATCGGCAACCTGGTTAGCTTCCGTGGAGCAAGCAAAAAGGTGATGTTGAAGCATACTATTCACAAATTTGGAAGAAATTGCACCCCATTAATCAGTAAATAAATGAACTGATCATCATCATGGCATTTCCAGCAACCTATTCGACGTTCATTGGGACCACTCTATATATATGTGATAACTACTCATTTATTGTGGTTGCTACCAATGCAACTAGGACATAACAATATCGCAAGGATATTTGAACACAACTCGGATCTACCAACAACATTATACAATCAGAAGGGATGCAAACAAGGATTAACGCACAAAAATGAAATGAACACTAACAATGATTTCTTTGTTGTTAAATGTTCTTCTGATTTTTCCACTTGAATGCTAATTGTGATAGTGATTTTGTAGAAGACCCTTCTTCACTTAGGACCTTCGCGGCAGCATCCTTTAGGCCCTTCATTTTCTGGCGAACCTTCTTCCCTTCTTCTCCTCCCATAAGATTTTTCACAACTTGTGCAATCTCTTCTCGTCCTACTAGCCCAATTTCGTGACCTTTAGGCCTCAATGCCACATTTAGACCCTCCGTCAACATTACGGCGTTCATCTTCTGCTCTGCGTAGAGTGGCCAAGCGATCAAGGGCACACCATGGACGACACTCTCCAGTATTGAATTCCACCCGCAGTGGGTTAGAAATCCTCCGGTCGACCCATGGCTCAGGACCTCAACCTGTGGTGCCCAAGATGGCACCACTAGGCCTTGCTCTTTGGTCCTCTCCAAGAACCCTTCTGGCAAGAAACTTAAAGGGTCAATTCGGCTTTGGACACCAAAGTATGCAGCATTGGCTGACTTGTCATTTGGGCTTCTAACAACCCACATAAATTTTTGCCCACTCATTTCCAGCCCTAAGGCTAGCTCATTGAGTTGGTCATGAGATAGTGTCCCACCACTTCCAAACGAGACGAATAAGACCGAGCTACTTGGTTGATCATCCAGCCATTGCAAAAACTCGGACAGTTCGGGCACATCACTTGAACCGGTTTTGATAAGCGGTCCAATTGGATAAATCGGCGGCTTACCCGGCTCTTCAACCTGCAAAGCTTTTATAGCTCCCTCTTCCAAGTCCATGAAGCTATTCAGAACTATGCCCTCCGCTGAAGTGAACTGCTTTACGTTTTCAAGGATCCCCTTGTAGGAATCATGTGACCGGTCTTGAACCGGGTCCAGGAGGTCTCTACCGTGAACCGGTACACAACCGGGTAGTATTACCGGTTCAGGTAGGTCTCTATACTCGCATGTAACCATCTCGTCAAGCTTTGGCAAATGAAGGCAAAATAACAGTGTCATGGCCATTGAAGCGAAGAACAAGTATTTCGAGACACCAAATTCTTTGGCTACGTCGAACGCATTGAGACCGAAAGGATCGACAACCAGAGCCACCAACCTGTTAGTCGTGGTTAATGCAGCAAGAGTGTCCCTGAGGGAGGGAAGAGAACCAGCCATGGTGAGGAAAATTTGGGATTCATTATTAAGGTCCTTATTAGGTAAGTTCACCGGTGGAGGGAAGATATATTTGATGCTTTCCGGAAGAGTTTCAAGGACTGATTTTTGGGCTTCCGACGGTGGTCCGGTGGTGGGGATGAAGATAGTGACGGAGAAGCCGTGGTGGTGGACGAGTTGCTTGGCAAACTCCACAAATGGAATGAGATGCCCCATCCCCGGACTTGGTAGAAGGGCTACATGGGGTGTTTGGTCCATTGTAGCTGAGAACTAGTTTTACTTTGGTTTTGGTATGTGGAGGCTTATGTGAAGAGGTAGTGATATGAATGACGAAGTAGTATATATGTTTTGTTGCTATATGTGTATGTGAAAAGAATTGGTTGGTTCTGCTTACATCTGTACAGCAAAGGACTCTTTTGTCTGTTGTTCAGGTAGTGGTTATAAAATTGAATTGGAAGAAATAATAATGCAGTTTATGAATGGGTAGATGACACCTACCAATTAACAAAAATGAATTGGAAGAAATAATAATGCAGGTTACGAATGGGTAGATGACACCTACCACTTAACAAAAATGAATTGGAAGAAATAATAATGCAGGTTATGAATGGTAGATGACACCTACCACTTAACAAAAATGGTGGATGAATTCATCAAATTTATTGACATGTGATTCATCCCCATCTATAAAAGGGGACTTCAAGAGAGAGGAAAAAAAAAAAAAAAAAGAGTGAGAAAGAAAAGAGAGAAAAGAAAAAGAGAGAGAAGAAAATGAAAAGAAAAGAGAGAAAAAAGAGAAGAAAGAATAAAACAAAGAGTATAGGTAAAATATTTAAGTTCTAAGTTGTATTTTATGATTTATTCTATGTTAGAAATAAACTCTTAGGTGATGAAGAACATCTATCACAAATAGTTCTAAAAGAACTATTTAACTATTATTTGACAGTTATAGAAGAATCATTTTTATTGTATACTGTGTCTGATTATTTTGTTTGTTTAATATTCATTTAGTTTTATAACACGTTATCAGCACGATACTCTAAATGCTCGTGAAAATATAATTATGTTTTTTCTTATATTTGGAAAGTACTTCATTATATCAGTGAAGGTACTTCATTTTATATGTCATTAATATTACAGTTAATTTATATTTATTTTAAATTTTTTTACTGTTCACTTTTCAATTCATGACATAATTTATATTTTTAAATAGTGATGAATAGTTTATTGAATAGTGATGAATAGTAATATTTCAATTTTTTTTTTTGTTTATTTCTCTCAAATCTTAAATTTTTGGCATATGATATTTATAGATTTAGAATCCTTATTTCAATAACTTTCCATAGACATGTGTCTTAACTATAGTTTGATGTTTAGATTGAAAGTTATAATGCGGACAAAAATAATAATATATATAATTGCATATGAACACTATATAACAATAGTAATTACAATTCATAAATAGTGATTTTACTATTGATGAATAATATTAGCAAATGAAATTTATCTTTTGGCTAAATATTCGGATGAGTAGGATTTGTATCAGATATTTAACTAAAGTTGTATAGTATGTCTTCTTTATATTATTTTTGTGTTATCGTGATTCTAAAACTTTATTATCTTATGAGTATAACATTCTAAAAATGTCAAACCTTGCAAAGCTAGAATTTACCGCTCTCGACATTTCAGGCAAGAACTATTTATCTTGGGTAATTGTTGCTTAGATCCATTTGTGTGCAAAGGCTCTTGGAAATACTATAAAAGAAGAAAATAACGAATCAAACAGAATTGTACAAAAGCAATGATTTTTCTTCGCCATTATATTCACGAAGAATTAAAAATTGAATACTTCACAATAAAAGACTCACTGACACTAACAAAATTTAAAGCAGAGATATGAGCACCAAAAGATCATATTTCTCCCAAGAGCTCGCTATAATTGAATGCACCTAAGGTTGCAA